>JAUBOD010000289.1:115318-133150 GCA_032353885.1 Nothura maculosa | reverse complement strand
ATTTTCCAATGGAAAAACATTTCACTGAAAAATTCCCAGCCAGTCTATTCTTACTAGGTTGCTGAACATTCATGCTTAAGAAAGACTGGCGTTACTGCCAGCTGTTGGGTAGTGATCAGTGAATGCAGGGGAGGTACTGGCTGTGTGTGCTGAGTGCCCTGGCCGGCAGCCCGAGGTGGCCGCGGTGTCGCGGCTGGCCAGCATCCTGCTGGCTGGCTTGAAAGAATCAGGAAACAAACAAACCAACCCCCTTCCCAAAAAAAAGGAAAAAAAACAAAGCCTTTCTCCTCTTGTATGATGGCACTATGGATGTTTTAACGTGAATTATTTCAGAAGTGTTGTTTGAAGAGCAATTCACCAGGTATAGATGCTTAGCTAAGACATCAGTGAAGGTTTAGGACCTTTAGACCATTATCAGTTGAATGTTGGAGCTTCTTCCTAAGCAAGAGGTTGTTGAACCCTAAAGTTGTGTTTCTTTTCAGCTGAAAAAATTATAATATCATGAGCAATTTCATAATTTTGATCATGAAGTCTTTTTCAGAAATGGGAGTGTTACAGGTTTTGGTTTTGTTCTTTTTAAGCTTCGGAGGGCTGGATTGTTTTCCTTTCTCGGTTGCTGCCCTCTTGTGTCGTGACTTGGTCTTTCCATCGTTTTGCCATCTGTAAATGTTGCTGCCCAATTTGGTGTGTCAAGCTGACACACTTGCCCGTATTTCCCTCTCGTGCAGTCCCTGAGCTCTGTTTGCTCCTCTTTTGATGCAAACCTGTTGTGTTGCGAAGCAGCTCAAGATGCTGTAGCAGTGGTTTATCCACAAGTTTCCCATTGCCTGCTGGGGTGTTGCACTGAGGGAGCTGATGCCAGTGCAGAAGAGGTTGTTGTCCCTGTGTGGAAGCTGCTCTCCACTGCTGCAGGCCTTGTGTTGAACTGGTTGGTGTGGGCTGGTGGCACTGGAGGTTTGTGGCTGCTCGGCTGCATCGTGTAGGGGTGAGTGTGGGGAATAGGCTTGTGGTGACTGTAGTTGTGGGGAAATGGGCTTCCCAGTCTGGCTGTTGGTGGAACTGGTGTTTATAGGTTGTGCCAGTGACTTCTATGTGGTGCTGTATGAAGAATTACAGGGAAGGTTTCTGGACACAGACTTGGCCAAGGGCCTAAAGGCAGGGTATGAAAAATACCTGGTATCTATCTTGCTGTACAAGCTGGAATCTGCCTTGTAAACCCTTCATCCTGTACAAGGTACCCCTGCTGCTGGGATACTGGCAGAACAGTGTGGAAGAAGATGCTGAGCTGATGGTGTTCCATAACACATAAATAGGTGTAAATGTGGGAGGCAAATGTGAGTCCCATTTTAGAGCAGAAGGGAAAAAGAGAGTTCTGTGAGAAATAAGCAAATTCTCCCGGAGAGTCATGGCTCTGTCTGGGATTTTCAGGATCCCTGAAGCCTAGGAAATGGGAACTTCTTACCAGTAATATTTCAGTTGCTTTTGTTCCAGATCTTTTAAGCATAACAATCTTAGAGCAATAACACAGTTAGAAGGGTATTAGGAATGTCTACAGCAGTGTAAATAGAATAAGTGGAAACAAAATGGGAAGCAAAGGATTTAGTTATTAACCTTGCAGTGTGTCTCAAAGAATCCTGTCCTGAAAATGAATCAGCTTCCCCTCCGCTTAACAAGAACCATTTTTAATTTCTATGTAGTTATCAATAGAGGGCAGTGCAGCAATTCAGATGATGAGTTTGGGCAAAGAAGTGTGAGTAGGAAGTGCTGGCTTTCACCTTGCCTCCTTTTCCAGCCGGAATTCTTCTGTCCTAGTGAAAAGCAGCAACGCGGTAGGACAGCCATTGCTGCTGCAGGTGTTGGGACAGTGCACAGGGGCAGAGGGAGAAAGAGCATGGAAAACTTGTACGATAGGAACGTTGTGTTTGACGTGTGCCAGGCAGAGCTTGGGCACGCGCCGCACCGTGGCGTTGGTGCTGGGGTTGCAAGAGGGTTGCACAGTGCTCTGTCCTGCTGCCTGGCCACGCTGCTGCTAGGTCTGTTCACATACTGAGAGCTGCAGACAGAAGCAAGGCTGTTGGATCATCCCCTAGTCATACTTCTAAAATCATGATCATAATATTTGAATTTTTTTCTGATTTCTTAAGAATTTAGCAGCACAGAACTGATATATCCCAACATATGCTGTGTTTTCTAATGTGTCTGTTGGTAGAATGCTGGGGAGAGATGGAAGTATGACATGAAAGCAGTGTATGTGTATTTTGTCAAGCGTATGTATGTGTATTTAGTACATATGTGCTTGGAACAATGGGTCAGCTGCAGAATGCTTCCAGATGTTTAGACTAGCACCTAAATCTTGGATAGTTTGATAGCAGGCAGAGCCAGGCGCCTGGCTCTGCCTGCTATCAAACTATCCAAGATTTAGGTGTTAGTCTAAACATCTTGTAGACCAAAAACCACAGCAGTCACGTCCTGTGTGCTGCCTCTGCTCTAGGTGTTGGACCAGCTTATGCATAAAGTGTCATGGGCTTATGATGTTTCCTTTTTTATTTATTTTTGAAGTTTTTTTTTATCATATCCTTTTTAGGAAAGCAGATCCAAACAAATAAAGGAGATATTTGATGACAGGAATAATGTTGGGGTCAGATACTGTTTGAGTGCATGTTATCGAAACAGGTGAAAAAGGAAGTTATTGTGTTCTTCAGTAACCTATAGTGTTGGTTATTGAAGAACAGTGTTCATTGTATTCATTGAGAGTTTCTATGTGCTGCTCTTGAGAGTAGAAAGGGTCAAAAGGTTGTTTTTTTTTTTTAAATGAAGAAAAAGCATATTGTCTGTAAAGTATTTAATATCACAGGCTTATAAATAATTTATACCACATACATTCCATTCACAGAAATGAAATAAATAATTAAATTAAAATAGTTGATTATAAAAATAATCTTCTCAGGAAATGTAAATATCTTACAGAATTATATATATATCATGCTAAAACGCATACTGAAGTGCCTGCAGAGGACACTTATGACCAAAATCATAAATATATTGTTAAACCTCCCTGGGAAGTAATGAGCTTTTATGGCTTACTCTCTGTACTCATCAGACAGCTGAAGAAGCATACATTTGTTTCTGTCAAGAGTGCATTTAGTACAAGAAAAGATACATCAAGATGATGTGCACATTTGGAAACGTGGTAATTGGTCCTTTGCAGATCCCAGCTTCCTCCCGGGATATCTTCCTTTTTTTCCAGAAAATATTGCTGAAGAACAAGGTGATATCCTCTTGGGAGACTGATCTGTTCTTCACTGATTTTCTCTTCCTCATTTAGGAGGCAAATAATACACTCTTGAAAATGCACACAGTTTTTCGTTACTCTGATGATAAGGTTGCACATAATAAAAACTCATTCTGTACTTTCATTGACCCTGTCTGTCTCCAGAAATCTGTTTTGGTATTTTAGTTGCTGTTTTGTTGGATGTTCAGTGGCTTCAGAGGTGAGAATTTTTCCAATGAAAAGTAAGCATTGCTGGGTAAAGCGCAGAAAAAATAAATAAAATACACTAAAGGAGATGAGTAAAGCTACACAATCTGACAAAAGCTTAAATTCATAAATAAAATCTGCAATTAGCCCTTAAAAGGAGATCTAGTAAGCTAGTAAACTGAAAGAAGAAATTTGAGAACTCCGTGAAAAAGGTAATACGAGGCCTCAGGGTCGTGTTAAGTGAACGTGTAGCAAAATTACCAAGTTGTCTAGAGTGCCCAAAAGGGACCTGTCAACTAAAATCAGTTGTCATAATTTAGTAATAATTTTTACGTTGCACCACTGTGCTAGATATCCAATGAATATATTTTTCTCCAAGACCTCAGAACAGGTAAGCTTTTAAGTTATACTTGTAGTTTTCTACTGTTTCTGTGAATCATAGCTATAGGTTGCGTGAGTTAAGCTGTTCTTAGGTATTGGAAAGTAGTCTGTAAAACAACCTCAATTTACAGATGAGTATATAAATATTAAAAAGCCACGACCCTTTGGCATTACACTTGGTATAAGACCCTTAGTTTAACCGAACAGTGGAGCAAATCACTCCAAAGGAAAATAGCTACATTGCTTATGAGAGCTACATGATAGCTCATGTAAGAAAAACAAATGGTTTCAGTGTACATGGGAGTCAATAGGTAGCTTATGGCATTCCGGTAGGAATTTGCTTTTCTTCCAGAAAATTTCTCTTCTAGTCACCAAGCTTCCTTCTCGGTGGCTTATGATGATGACTTGTAAATACTGAATGTACCAATGCCCTCTTAGACAGGGCGTGCTAATCACATTTCAATCCCACCTCACCTGTGAAGGATTTTTATCAGACTTTTTTAGAATTTTGATTTGAATAAAAAGAATGGATGACTGGAAAAGACATTTACAAATTAATATACTGTATGCTTTGTTCAAAATCAGAGCTCTTTTCCCCAAACTGTGCACAAGTTAAGGTCCAATGGAAATGAATTATTTGATGGTCTTCTAAGACTCTGCGAAAGCAGCACTTCATAATGAATCAATTTAATATTTTTAACCTGAGATACGAGATAGATTAATACTCTAGGGAGCAACAATTTCAAAATGGAAAAAAATAAAATCAAGATGATCATCAGCCAGAAACAGAGGGAAAAAGAGAATTCACTGCAGAAAACTTGCTCAGCACTGCCCTGAGGATCTTCATTGCTTCTCTAATGCAGTATTTTGTAATAGCTCCCTCTCTTTATGGAGATAATTAAGCTTATTTCCATAAGAATACTAGATGTACAATATCATTTGAAGCAGAATATAGTGGTAAATAATTAAGCTACTAAAAGCTACAGTAGAGGGTTTTATTTAAAAAAATAAAAGTTTCAGTGCTGTCTCTAGCCAAGCTTCCACAGAAATAGCTTTCAAGATTCAGAACTGTACAGTGAAGCTCCACGTAGCAGAAAATTGACTGCAAAGGGAAAAATGCAGTTAAAACTTAGAATATAAAAATTGAGAGTAGGAGGATGAAATAGTGTTATGGCATAAGAATATGAAAAAAAGTCTTCTCACAAATCACTGTCATTTTGAGCTGCTTTGTTCTGAATAATCAACTCCTCTGTTGGTTGGACCTTTTGCAGGGGCTGATCTTAGCAAGTGCCCCTGCTGTATCTGTGATGTTAAATTGGAGGAATCTAAGATGGAAATCCCTCTCCTGAAGCACAATCCAGAAGGATTTTAGATACCGCTTGTAGCATTTGGGTTATGATAGTTTCCCAATTGAAGCCCAAGACAAATCCTGTTGACTTCAACATGGAAGCAGATCAGACCCATACCACAGAATATGACTTGTAAATGTTTTTCCAGTATTTTTGTCTTTAGAAGGCAGATGATACAGTCTTTATACAATATAAATATTCAAAGCTGCATTTTTAAGAAAGTTAAATGCAGGATATTTATCCATAGTTGACTAAGATACAGTCTGAGAAAATATAAATAAAATGGTGTGTGTGGTAATATTGTAGCTGGAGAAGTTGATCCAGATAGAACTTTTCAGGCTTCAAAGTTCAAATGTCTGAGTTTCACCTGAGATCAGAGCAGAAATGCTACAACAGGAGCCATTCTCACATACTCTGATTAGCAGAAGGTGATAGCTAGGTCTCATAAGAGAACCTATTTTTGTGGAATTACCTTGTAATTTTCATACTATGGTGAGGCTCAGCTCTTTCCTGAAACCCTGTGTTATAAATAGCCATTCATCTGAGCCTCCTTCATATTTTGGGGAGAACATTTCACTTACCACACACACAGCATAGCACAGTCGTTTAAAAATAGAAGTACTCTAAATTGCTTTCTTAAATAACATAGTGTCTGCTTTAAATAATGGGTTTTCCATAGTCTTCAGCTCCAGCGTGTCTTAAGTTAATTCTTGAATAGCTGTGAAAACAACACAATGTTAGAAATAATAAAAATAAGGGCATCTAATTTGGTTTTGCAACATGTCAAAAAGCAGCCATGAGAGATGAACTCTAATTACCTGTTTCATCAGTTTTGCAAAGCCCTTGAGAAAGTCTTTGGGACCTTTTTTCTCGTAAGATTCACATGAAGACTCGCACAGCTGAAAGATGAGGAAAATCACATCAGTTGTAAAAGCACAGCACAAGCATGGCTAATACTTGGGGACTTGCTGCTGCGGGAGCAAGAGGGCTGCAGTCGAAGCCTTTTACAAATGGAAAGTGTCAGGCTCAGGTGATCCAGGCAGGCAAAGAAAATAGTAACTACATGTTGGATTCACATTTTTTTTTCTCAGATTCAGAGAACTGGGACTGCTGGAGCTCATGTGGTCCAACCCCCTGCTCCAGCAGAGTCACATAGAGCAGCTTGCCCAGGACCCTTGGAATATCTCCAGGGCAGGAGGCTCCGCAGCCTGGGCTGGTGCCCTGTCACACTGCCACCGCCTAAGGGTAAGTCATGAATGTTGCTGGTTCATGGTCAGCTTATTGCCCACCAGGACACAAGGTCGTTCTCTGCCGAACTGCTCTCTAGCAGGTCGGATTCCAGCCTATACTGTTCATTTTACTGTTTGACTGATTGACTCATAGGGTCAGATTGATTGTCTTCTTACGAAGTGCATAGAAAAAGAATGGTTATTTACTTCCCTAAAGTAGAAAAACTAACCCTTTTTCGTTAGAATTTTGGTTTCTGTGACTCTGCCTTTGTAGGTGGTGTCTGCTACAGAAAGTATAGAGTAATGATCAAGATCATAAGCATTGTCAGGAAGTCCTACCATGCCAGAGCTTCTCAGGAGGGGGCTTCTCAAGATCTTGACCTGTGTGAAAAATGCGGAATTTCCTTGGCTGGTCTTTGGCTGTAATTTCCAAGTTTCATTCTGGAAGCAGGTCATAGCTGTGAACAGGCATCCATCCTAGAGCAGGAACAGCAAGAAGCCACTAATTATGGCTGAGCACTTTTAATATTGCAGCCCTTTTGTGCTTGTGTTTGCGTGACATTCAGTGCACAGAATTCAATATCCAAGACACTCATTGGGAAGAACAAGCCTGTTTTTAGTTAGTTTTGCATATGAGCAAGGTTTTTAACGTTCTCTAGAATTTTGTCATGCTAGTTGGTTAAGTATTTCCTCACAAAAACAAATAAACTCTCCCTTCAGATATTAAACATTGCACAAATTTGAAGAAAACACTATATAAGACCAGATCATGTTCTACTTAGTAGGTTTTAACCAGCACAGGCGTAAGTATTTTCTCTTTTAAAAGATGAGGAATATCATTCTGGAACTTTTCTCAATGCTTCATATGGGAATATCCTTTTAAAAAAGTTCTTTGTGCTGTTTCTAATGTCATCTACTTAATATACTTGGAATTCACGTAAAACCATTCACAAATGCTATTTGAATGTCCTTATGCAATAGGAGGGGAAATGGAGGTGCTGAAGTTAGTTGCCTTGCTAAAGGTAAAAGAGGGAGTTAGGGTGAGAAGTAAGCAAAGAACCAAGCTTGTAGCTTAAATTGTCTTAATAGTGATTGAAATTGAGTTGTACGTTAGATCTGAATAAAGGCCAACAATCGTCATCTCTATCTAAGTTGATAAAAAAGTTATGCTGTATTCTAGAGATACAATTTTTCTGTTGCTTATCTAGAATAAATGCAGCCTGCTGTGTTGTTTTTCCCTTCATGCTGCAGTCACCTACTAATCCACCAGTGCTAACAGAGAAGCTACCATGGCTGCAGGCTCTGGTTTGCTGGGCAGCTGCAGAAAACAGCACCAAGGCTTAGCCTGTAGTCAGCAGAGAGCAAAGAGCTGTTCACTGGGCCCAGTTTCTAACTTGTTTTCCGTTTTCCAGAGAAACATTTAGAAACGCTGATTGTGCACGTTGGCAAGGCCCTGAGCCGTCGTGGTGTTTTGCATATTAACTGCTGCCGAAGCCGAAGCGCTTCCAGCGTGTTAGACGTCGCTGCAGTTGCTGCTTTCGCAAGGAGAACGCAAAATCCTTCAGGTTGCTTAGAGCAACTTTTCATAGCAGCCTTTTATATTGGTCAGATGCAACATTTTATTTTCCTTAAAAACCACACATTTATGTTTGTTTCAGGCTTCTTACCGTAACCAGTCTTGCTTACTGGAAAGAAAACATTCGTTTTTAAGAGATCATTTTTCCAGCTGAAACTGAAAACATTTTCTGCCTCATCCGTGAAGAGCTGAGAAACCAGCATTTCTCATACATGCTTTTTTTTTCCCTCGCTGAGTTAACTGTTAGCCTTAGAGCAGGCCAACAGCCAGAGGACCACAAGGAGTACTAAGTCTTGACAAACCAAGTGCGCTGGTGAACAGCCATTAAAGAACCTGTGCCGCTAGGGATGCCTGTGGGTGACGGGGCAGGCATGTAGAATTGCCCTGCCAGAAACGCTCAGCATCTGGTTTGAAGCAACTGTGCAGGTTCCCCTGGAAAGCCCTCACTTCCTGAGCCGCTGCTCTGACGCAAGTGCGCGCCGTGACATCGGCTCCCACTGCCCTCTCGTCACCCGCAGCGCAGCCAACGTGCTCGCCTTTCAGTCTTAGCTGCTTTCACCGGGAGCGCGTTTGCTCTGACTCCATGTGCTCTGGTCCCTCAAACTTCTTCTCAGTGCTTTATATATTCATGTGTGTTTCGGAGCTGAGCATGCAAAGAAATCATTGGCACTGAGTTGGAGCTGGCGCTCAGTCCACTCGCAAGAAGCTCCGAAGAAGTCAAAATCAGTAGTGAGAAACCACTGAATTTTGGGCCTTAGAGAAATAAGTCTTCCTTCTGCAAATTCAAGGCCAAATTCACATCTGGCGCAGCCACATGAAAATTTAAGCAATATCATGATGTTTCAAAACAGATATATGAAAGACTTCTAATAAATCCAATTTTGTATGTTATGGTGTCGTTGCACTTCATCATGGCATGTGCAACTTTGCCCCCTTATAATTCATAGGTAAATCTTCAGACAATCCAGTAACTATAAGGATGAATTGCTTGTTATGCCACAATGAAATGCTTGCTCTGCTGCAGCCCAGTGATGTACTGGCTGGTGCTCATCACTGGTAGCACACACGGTAGTTTTAAAAACATTTGCAAAGGTTGAACTCCTATTGAATTTGGAACCTTGCAGTATATCAATTCCTTAGCTCCTCTTGTACTTGAGAGAGGCATTCAGCACCTCCTAGCATGAGACTATGAAGCCCTAAGCTGCACGCAAACTGCTCTCTTCCTTCCTGAGGTGACCAGGTTTTTTTTTTTTTTAAAGGCTCTGATTAAGCGATTACTCACTAGTTGTATTTACTTTCTTTCGGAACTACTGGCAGACATTGCAGTAAAATGACTGCTAATCATCCGATTCTTTTCACTTTGACAGAAGAAGTTGGAAAGAGCGTTAAGGACAAAAAAGCAGCAGTTAGCGAGGGTGCATCAAGTTCTTGCACATGTTTCTAGCAATGAGGTGGAATAGATCTCTTTTGGTCATGCTTGTATGTTTACAGCAAGTTTAAAAAAAAAATAAAAATGCACCTAACGGTAAAGCCTAGGAAGAGACTAACAAAAGCTGTGCCAAACCTGGTGAGTTCTTTCCTTTCTTTTTATTGTTTTGCAAGATGGTTTATGGTACTGAGTGAATAGCTTTACACTTACTGTATTTCTCAAAAATAAACCTATGCATAATGACTGTTTTTGTTTGTAAGTCAAAAGTCCGTGCTGTCTGAAACAGCTGTCAGGGCTCAAAGCTCGTTATTACGATTAATTTAAGATGACAGGAAAAGCGTTACATGACATGAGCCATGACTAACTCTAGACCTTTGTACCGTATTGAGGAATATCAACAGAAAGCAGAAAAAGAAAATCATCCAAGATATTAAGATCTTTGGTTGTTTTTAGCACTTGGCTTCCCTTTAAGTCTGGCTTGCATAAGCTTTCTGCAACTCTACCATAACTTCTTAGGTACAGTAAGCTCCAGACTTAAGGTGACGCATAATACCAACATTAAATGAGACTTTAAATATATATCTATAAATAAATACCTATGTACAAAGATGATTTGTGTTATTTTAACTAGCTCCCATGCAAAGAGACATGCAGCGTGCGAGCAGAATGCAGCTTTATCTTCCTAGTTTATCTACTAACGCGGCGAGCAGCCTTGCAGAAACCAGAGTGACTCCGAATGAGAGGAAACGCGCTCTCATGCGGCCTTGCTGTCCTGCTCCGGGCACTGAGCTGCAGAGGGGAGCGCAAGGGGCTGTTGCAGGAGTATTCCTGCTCCTCTTCCCAAATCCCGGAAAGCTTTGCTGCCCCTGCAGCTCTCTCATGAAGTGCAATTACTAGCTCTCTTTCTCAAGTGAAGGGACTAGATATAAATGCAGTGTCAGGCTACACACATCATAGTAAAGTAGGACTTGATACAAATGCTATTTGATATGGAAAATCCAGTAAAAAAGAAGGCCCTTATTTTTTCTTTTTTCAGTCTAGCTTGTTGCATTGGAAGTACTAGATCACAGATATGGAAAGGAAAGCATTTGTTGTTTGTCAATAAAATAAACTAATATGAAATAAATTTGAAATGATTAGAAAAAAATGTTCAAGTCATCTATCTCACCTCAGGATTTTCTGGTGTGTGCAGCAGTTCAGCATCCTACAATAAAACGGTTAGAATATTAGCATTTGCAGATGATAATGTCCCCCACAAGATGTATTCTGAGCAATATATAATTCTTGAAAATAATTTAAAATATTATGAAAGGTTGTTTGCTTACCTCATTTTTCACTGCAATTTCTAATCGCTCAATAGTTTTCATAATCTGCCTGTATTTTAGTTTTTGTGGAGTTGCAGTCAGCAGCATACTGAAAGAGAAGAAGAGCATGCAGAAAATGATCCTCCTCTCCATACTGATGAGTTCTGTTTTCAAATGTGTCAGGAGCAAAGTTACACTATCCAAGATGAACACTTCAGTCAGAACTGTTCTCAGGTATGGTACGTACCTACCTATTTATTGCTCCTTACTGGAGATGTAAAACCCACCCATTTCAGTTTGGAAAGCTTTGTAGAATGGATTAATGAGTAACCCTTTTTTCTTTTCCACTGGCTAGGTGTATGTATGTGAGCTCGTGCGTAGGGGGGGCAGGGATTGATGGAGTGAATGAAAATCTGCCCCATCTGCACATTGGGCAGGAAAAAAAGAGAAAAAGGTGAATTCCCATTTTCACTTTGAGTCAAAAAATCAACATAGTAAAAAGTAGATACTTAGAAACTACAGACTCAGGTAAACAAAGATTCTGCTTCTTTGGGGAGGCTCTTGTTTCTTACAGCATCTTACCTCTCTAATGCAGTTGAAGCCTTTCTGTATCTGTAGCAGTGCTACAGCAGTATGGAGGACTTCTTTTCAGAACTTTAAAACATGTATTATCCTACTTTATATCTTTAAAGGAACTTTGCTAGTCCCCCAGTGGAGAAGTGACCTGCCACTTATGCATTCATGGCTTGGTTTCTGTTGGGGGTAAAAACACATTTTAGCACTTAAGCCAGGTGAAGTTTGTTCTGTGAACTTCAGAGGGACACCAGGTGTTTTAACAGCTCCTTAGAGGCCGTGTCCTCTGAGCTCATGAACTCGGGGGACCAGAGGTGGAGGCCCCTGCGCAGGTGGCTGCGCTGGGCGTTTGGGAGTAGGGTGTTGGAATTCTCTCCAAAAATGCTAGTGAGGAATGCAACTCTACAGAGTCTTCCGTGGCTGCCTTCTCAGTGACTACCACTAAATGTTAAGGTAGCTGAAGGAATCCTTCTCAAACATATTCCTTTTTTTCCTATATTAGTTGCATCCAGCCTAAGTCCAATTTCTGTTACCTGCAGTGAGGTTCACCAGCCTCAGAGCGGTTCTGTGGTGACACTAAAATTTTATTTAAAAAAAAAAAGAAAAAGAAAAAAGACTTGTCAGGCTTTATAATGAAATTACTGTTATATATTGCTGATGACTGTACAGGAATCAACTTTGTGGTCACATTGTTAAGTGGCTGCTTTAAAGAGCAATTAAGGTCACTTGGAAACCTTCCCTGTGCCAAAAAAAAAAGATGCTTGGATGTATTTCAGTTTACATTCTTGCCTTTAGAGTCCTTACAATGTAGATTTTATAAAACTGGACTTCAGTTTGGTGTCCTTTTTATCCAGAAAAAAATCTGTGTAATAAGCTACCATGTAAAATGCCCGTGTGTGTATGTGTGAGCCTGGGCAGATGCACTTTCAGGTGCTTTTGAGAGTTCATTTCAAAATCAGCATCTAAGCTGCTGTGGCAGCTCTGTCTGGCATCCTTGAGTGTGTTTCTTTTCTGTATATGATTATTCAGGGTGCACTCTTTCTGTCTCTAAGCTCTTTTTAACCTTTTGGAAACTGATTAGTTTAAAAGATTTTTAAAAATTTTATGTGTGCATGTGTGTCTGCGCAGATATATTGCTCTATGCACACACACAAAATCTACCCCAGTAAAAGGGATTGTCACGCCTGGTAGAGCAGAAGTCCTGAAAAATGATGGCAGAAATAAGTGAGAAAGAGCAATATTTAAAAAAAAAAAAAAAAATAAACCCCTTAATTTCTTGAAAGAAAATATGGTCATTTTTCTTTTGGTGGATGTATTTTTAAATCATTTTTGAGTATTATGCTGTGAAGCAGGCAGGGGGCTGCTAGAGGAGGATTTGTTGTTCAATCTCAGTAGATTTTATTTGGAATTTATCTTATTTCATAGCTGACATTCCTTAGTGGATGTTAACAGAGGTAGAGAATATTTTGTTTCAGAAACTGTGTGGTGACCAGGGCCTATTTTTGTCTCGTCTCCCTTCCCCAGCTCTTCCTTTCATGTGAGGTTTTGCAGAATTGGTTTGTCACCCATTCAACACCTCTTTGGGGCTGTTAGGAGATGGAGAGATCGCTTATGATAGTGGCATTCTTTATGCGAAGGTGACACTTAACTCTGCTTCTCTTTACCTTTGTTTTCTTGGTACTTTGTTGAGTAGTAGTTGGGTTTGAAAAGCCTTGGCTTCTTGATCGGGTTTTGGATTACGCCGTTGGAAGTGCAGGCAGTTGGAGTGCGGGCAGCTGTTGGTGTTGGCTTCTGCCTTGTGCTGTCCCGACGTCAGCTTGGAGCTCCTTTGGTTGGGCTCCTTCGTGCTCGTGTAGGCAGTTGCTTTTATTCACCTTGATCTGTTTAATAGGGTGGAAACTTTCCCAGTGGGGTGTGCAGCATATCCCTGTGGTAAGTGTGTCCTGGTTAGGTGGTTGGCAGTTGCTCTTCCAAAGATGGCAGCCTAGGGACACTGACAGCTTTTGGTCCTGTGGTGATGCTGCCCTTTGGTCCTGTGGTGATGCTGCCCTTCATGTGAGGGCATCTTTCCCAGCCGCCGCGTGCTTTGTTTGCTGGGCCTGTGCAGAGCAGCCTGCCCTGCGCGTGTGGAGCTGGGCAGCGAGCCCTCTGCAAGCGCCCGGGCCCTTCTGCCCGGCTCAGCCCCAGCCCTGCTGCCTCGGCTCGCGTGGTGAGCACCTCATAATCGGGGTGAGGTCCTCCCTGCTCCCTATGGAGCGACTTGTATGTGTCATTGCATCAGCTAGAAACACCTTGCCTGGCACAGCCAGAGACTGGCCTCATCTTTGTCCTTCGTGCTTTGCTGGACTAGAATTCACACGTCTGCGTTGTGTATGTTGATGTGTCTCAGGCATTTCCAGGTAGTGGTCCTGGCCTGTAGAGCACTATGGCAGGGTCATACCTGAAAAGCCAACTATGGCACTTTCCTCCTTACATTTTTTAATAAGCTTTTAATAGTTATGGGTCTAATAACGCAGTAGTTGGGTCTGAAAACTATGCAATCTCTGGAGGTACAGTCTGATTAATAAAACAGAAAAAATAATCATATCTGAGGATGTCACTAACCTGAGTGTCCTGAGATCTTGATGCTTTAGGAAAGAAGGAAGTTATCGTGGCAAACAAAGGCAACTTTAAATTCTCTGAACTAAGCTTGAGCATGATGTGCACGGTTTAAAACAAGTTAAAATAAGATGTATGGTGGAGAGATGTGTCAATCTTAGGTATTCAAAAGTTATGGCATCTTACGTTAGTTATTGAATTGAGGAATTGGAGTGGGAAACTAAACTAGACAATGTAGCAGCTGGTGGTTGCGTATAATTTTTCTAAAACAAGTGTTTGCTGTTTCTGTTTTGTATCATAGGATATATGGACACAATAATTGAAGAAATGACAGAGAAAGTGAAAAATAAGGACAAAGAGGAACTTCCTTCATGTCTAGGCAGTGGAGAAAACTCCTTGATATCCCTCTCATCAGATAAGCGTGCGCTACATGCTTTTTGCGTACGTCACTTCTCTCTTGTGGCTTAGGAACATGCTGAGTCAAATAATGACACTCTCTCTTGCGCTGCCGCCCGCCTGCCTGCGGGGCGATGGCTGCAGAATGGAAAGCTGGAAAACCTCCCGCCGCTGGCCCGTGAGGCCAGATCTTCCTCTTTCCTCCTTGCGATAGTGTCACTCAGATGCTCGATGACTTTGACCCCAAAAGCCCAATTCCCCCCACCCACATTTTCCTTTACAGTGTGGCTGAATGGAGGCTTTTCCCATAGCTTAGTCATTGCTATGGCTCAGCCAAAGATGCCTGTGAGGCAGAGGGCTGCTTTCAAAGAATGTTTGTGGCCTCGTGTGTGGAGTTTCAGGCGTATGCTGTGACTTAAGGAGATTGTAGGAAAAGCAAGGGGAGAAAAGGGTCTGCAAAGGGAGACATTGTAATAGAGGACGCTTGGGTAGCAGACTTAGGAAGACTAGTCTTTAAAATATTGTTGACACCATGTAGGTTCATTACATCCTGTCGAGATCTTGGTTTTTCTTACTGTAAGATTTTGCATATTTCTAACTTTGCTTAAGAAGAGAAAAGCTATCAAAATTAGAGAAAAATCTCTTTCTAATTTGAAACTGTTTTAAAATCAGAGTAAATCCATCCTTGTATGTAACCACATATAGCAGTATAAAATTATCCAGAGTCTATATAGTATTCCTTCAGAGTTATGTCATAGCCAGTTTCTAATCCATGATAAAGTGGATATAACATTTGCCAGTGGTAAAGGTCCCAGACAGTAGATGAATGAATAAAAAGAATAAGTGAAATAAATCTTAAAGGAGACTGTAGAGTTCCATCCTGAAAATATTAAAGAGGTATGCAAGGCAAGGAGTTGTATCATAGAAGATTCTGCTTATATCATGTAAGGACAATTGTATTGAGCATTAAGATAATTTTAAGTTGCTGGCAGATAGGGGAAAGAGTCTAGCAAGTATTCACATGTTTGGGTTGTAGAGTAAAACCTTATGAATCTGTTCACTGTTACTGGCAAGCCAAATTGAAATACCTCTTTATTGTAACCCCTCTCTTCCTTGCTTCTAGAGTGTAACAAGACAGAGCAGGAACTCATCTTCCTATTCAAAAGAATGCCAGACAACTCCACCATGAAGAGAAATGCAGGGTAGCTTCCGTTACTGTTTGCCCCGCCAGACGAAGCTCATAAATGAAAAAGTCCCCAAATACCTGTAAAAATATCTTCCATATGTGAGAGACATAACTACATGACACTGCTTATCCAGTAAATGGCTTTAAGACAGAAGGACAGGCATTTGGAACAAAAGTGACTCCCAATCCTGAAGCAGGAAAAGGCTCAAATTGGAATCTACGTGTATTTGAAAGCTGAAGGGCATGGAAAAAAACAAAGTACTTAGTACAGAAAAATCACTGAACAGATTTCTGCAGACATCCAAGAATTCCTGAAATGCGGAAAGAACCTCCCAGCCCCTACCAGGAGCTGACAGTATGGACTGGGCTGGTACCTAGGTACTGTAGGTGCTGTGGGCATCCCTGCAACTCCTCCTCACCAGCAAGTTCCATCGTCATTTGTCTCAGCAACTCAACAACATGTTAATTCTTCAATTATTTTTTTCCCTGCCATACTGCTAAGAAAGTAAGTGGGGATCACACAGCAGCTGCCTTTTGCTGTAACTGATCCCTCCAACTTTGTTCTAGTTTTTCAGTCTGCTCTCTCTTACCAGATCTAAAAATCATCATGTGTTTCTGTTAGTGAACATCACTGGTGTTTAACATTATTTTCTGTGATTCTCAGTTGTAATTAAAGTCGTGATGGAGTGCCACATAACAGACAAAAAAAAAGGAGAAGATTCAAAGAGACAGATTTGATGAATGGAAAATAGAATCTGCTTTCCAGGGCAGGCCAAATCTTTCTGAATCAATAACAAGTTCTTTATTTTATCTGAACTTGGAAAACTACCTCGGCTAGTGAAGATGCCTGAGGAATGTAATGTAAAGCCATTTGCAAATGTTCCTATATTGCCTCATTTGCTTTGTACCAAGCATTATATTATCATCTTAATTCTCCCCTATTTAGCAGAAGTGCACAACTGACTAGGTTTGTAAACCAAACATAGAGCAGAGTAGTTTCTGCTCCACGCTGTTAATTAAACCCCAAGATGTTTGTGATGCTTAGTTTGATTGCTGTATCTGGATCTTTTTCAATTAATAATAGCAAAACATACTGACATCTTGTGTCTTTTCAAAGTGCAGAGTCTGAGACAAGTCTGGGATGCTGCGTAAGACGTATTCAGAAGAATAGTCCTCTTCTGGCCCCCTCTTTACATCTCCCCATTAGTGCTGGAGCTGCCTCCCGCTCCTGGGTCACACAGGGTGGGAGAAGCCTGGTGGGGTCACCGAGTCTAGACTCCCACAGCACTGCGGGCATCCACATCACATAAGTCCTTTCACACCTCGTGTGAAAGCCCCTGCCATGGACCTTATCTTCTCCATCTCTGTGACAGTAACAGTCCTGGGCCTTTTCTCTGCCCAAGATGCTTTCTGGCTTTTCTAGGGGAACTTCAGTGTGATTTATTGTGCTACTGCTGATCTTCCCCAGCAACTGAAGGCCGGCCGGCTGCTGAAGGCAAGGCAGCAGCTGGCAGGAAGTCAACTGTGTTGTCCTCAGCTGCACAAGCGACCTCTGAAAGCAGTGCCTGTTTCCTGGTGATGCCCCTACGAGATAGTACGGCCTCTGGCGTAAAAGACAGTGATGGGGTAGTCCTGAAAACCAACAGTAAAGATCACGTCTGTTCAAATCGCTCCAAAAGAAAAGCCAAAAGACACATACACGTCGGATACTGGATGGAGGGATGAGTTAAATACAAAATGCTGCCTTTGCTTCGCTCGCTAGCGTTAGTGAGCACAAGTAGCAAGAGTGGGAAGAGAGTCTGTTCTCCAAGTGGATGTCAGCAGTGTGAAACAAACAAAGCAGGCCAGTGCAGGCTGCAGATGGGCAAGGCTCATGCCAGGTCTGCTGCAGCCTCTGGAAGTGCTTTCGCTGACTCTGGTGGTTTCTGTTGAGCGAGCAGCACCCTGTATGTCACAGCTCCACCGGCTAGTGGGCCTCTCTGTATCCTGCTTTGGGTTGCTATTGTGGATGCCTTTGGACATCTCTTGCAGGGTTGGTGCAGCTGCTGTGGGAGCGTGGGATTTGTGTGGGGTAGAGCTATGGGATCATCACTTAGTCTACCTCTGTATATGGAGAAAGGCTAGTGAGTGGCTGCAGCTCCCTTTTCCTTCTCTCCAGCAAACTCATCCTGGCTTTTCCTGCTTTGCAGATGTTCTTGGCATTAAATTATCTGTAAAATCGAATACACTTTTTCCAGTTTTTATTATGCATTACATTTTTGCATGTCTTGGTAGAAGTAGGTGACTGAATATTGCTTTTATTCCTAACTAGTTTCACTTTCTGGTTCTCATGT
>JAUBOD010000289.1:82345-100938 GCA_032353885.1 Nothura maculosa | reverse complement strand
TTTCAGAATATATCACAAAACAGAGTTTGTCACAACTGTCTGGTGGACCAGACTTTAAGGGATAATCAGAAGTAGTCATCGGGGCAATAAACTCGCAATAAATTGTGCCTAGTTTAAATAAAAGCTGCAAGTGCAGTATTTAAGTACTCTTTATCTTGCATTTCTCTAACCAATTTTTTTTTTCAAAATTGCCCCCAGGAAACTGCCAGGTGACTATGTATTGCTACAAGGCCTGAGCAGAGCAGCTGCCGAGCAGCGTTTGTCTCCGCCAGCCCTGCGGCCATGTTGTGTTTCCTGCAGGCCGAGCCCAGCGCGGCTCCTCCGCCTGCCACGAGGGCGGCTGCAGCATCGGGTGGCAGCACGAGGAGGAGTGACCGAGAGGGCCACCCAGGTTAGTGGGCTGAGGACCACTTCTCTCTTACGAGGTGCAACAGGTGACGCGTGTGCCCGGGCTGCCGCAAAGAGCACATGGCCTAGCTCATCAACACGCTGTGTCACGTAGAGATTCAGCTCTTTGTGGGGACTCCTTTCTGTGAATGACTTGTGATTAATGCTGTGAAGCTGGTGGGAGGGAGGAGGAGCAGCACTGAGTGTGGCCAGGAACACGGCAGAGCTTCTCTGTTGGCAGGGACACAGCAGCAGCAATGGTGTGCGAGGACAGCTACGCGTGCACGTAAAACATGTATCTCAGCCGTTTCCCTCGGTGGTTCTTTGTTAGGAATGCCGGTCGATAAAGCTGCCTTCTAGCCCCATTTTCACAGTCTGTAGACTTGGGTTTATTGTGAAGTACCTACCAACCAAATTCCAGGCTTAAGACTTTTTGGTCTTGAGGTGGTAGCCAAGGGTTGGCAAGTCGTGTGGGAAATCTGTCAGAAAGGTTGTGTCAGCTGAGATTTCTATCTGGGAACCAACACCCCTAAAGACACCATTTCTGTTTAGATAGCTACAGATAGCACATCTTATCATCAACTGCCATCGTTTGCCAAATACCATGGCCAAATTATGAAACTTTTGTTTCCCGAATAATTTTGTGTATGTGTCTATTTCAGCATGATTTAATGTCTAAACTAAGTGCGTTTGTGTTACTCCTGCAATGACTGTTTTGAAGTACCCTTAGGAGGTGGCATGAATACGCAGTGGAGGGCAACAGAGCCTAGAGAAGAAAACATGCTAAAGGGTCCTAGAGAGCAAGCTTCACACCTCTTTGCTCATGAAACAGAAAAAGTGGTAGATGTGATTTGCTACACAGAAGGATCAGTGTTTTGTACTGGGCCATTGCTGTCTGATTGGGGGTGGATACGCTGCAGAGAGTTCAAAAGCAGCAACAACATCTGTCATTATTCATCCCAACTTGAAATAGGGTGTTGTCTCAGAGACTTGTGCCCCAGCTCAGTCAGACTGACAAGGTAAGAGCCCCACCTAACAATCCATGATTGACTCGCATCCCAGCTGGGTCATCCCAGCTAGTGACAGAGCACAGCACTTTTGCCTGGGTGGCAGCAGTGTCCCCCCACACACGTCTTTGCCCCCTTGCAAGGCCCAGCAGGACTGGAAGTGTTTGGTAGGTCCAAATGAAATATGAAGATCTCGGCTGTTAGTCCTCCATTTTGCAGTCTCACGTGCAAGTAGCAGCATCTTTTTATTCTAACTCTTGATTTGTTCACAGATCTGAATTTCTGATAAAATTTGCTCACCAATCTGTGAATGGGCATTTTGTAAATTTGGCCTTTAGTCTGAGCAGAGATAAACCTGCCCAGAAAAGCAGCGTTCAGCCGCCAGATTATTTTCCCAGAAGCAGGTAAATGCCCTACACCAAAGAAATTCAAAGACACCAAGGATTCTTATTAAAGATTGCCTTAGGGAAATCATTACAAATTAAAAAATGTATTACAAATTGGAAATATACATATACTGAAGTGAACTTTGTCAAAATGATTGCTTAGTTATTATTTCCACAATTGGAAAAAGTTTTTTACTTAGCATAATAGAAGGATAGGTTTCAGTAGAAGACTTAAGAGATTTTCTCCAGTGAATTAAGGCAATCTAATGTAAATAAATGTAAAGCTTATGTAAAGTCAACGTTTCTGTGAATTTAAGGCCTAGATAAATTAAAGAATACTACATTTAGTAAGTAAAAAGAATAGCAATATTCCCCATAATATTTGGAAAGTTGCCTTATTCTCTACTATCACCAAATGAATTCCTTTTCTTTGCATACACAATCAAGCTTAGGGTAAAAGGTTTCATTTCAGATTAACTATTTCTATTAAAAGGTTTCTGATAGTTCAATCTTGACTTGATCTTTGTTGTTTGTGTGAGGCTGTTGTTTGTATTATAGGGTTTTGCCTTTCTGTTTGTTGTTACAGCGCTACCCATTGCTGCAAATGTTGCCTATTCTTCAGTCAACTCTTGCAGCAGTTGTAAAGATTTCTGCAGTTGGTTTTGGTACTCGGGATCTAAGCAGTTGGACAAAATATTAGAAAAGACTGGCATTTGATTTATAGACAGTAGGAAAATGAGAGGAAAAATAGAAGATGGTCAGATGTTAAATGATGATAAACCGTGTTATTTGCCCTAACGAATGATCCTTACAATAGATTTGTAAATATTGCAGAAAAGAATTTAAGAAAAATATCCGCGTATTTGTGGAGTAGCATTAAAATATGGCTAATCTTACCAAGTTTCACAATGAATAGTAAATGGGAACTGAAAAAAAAACAAACTGTTGCCCAAACATTTTTACCGTAAATGTAAAGGAAAAGAAACACTGTAGGTGGGGATAGTAGTTCTGAGCCATTCCTTTGGTGTCTCATGTGTAACTGTCCCAAAAAAGCCCCAAAAGGACTTCACCGACAGAAATCTCCCGTTCTGCAGTCTGCCTGTCTGTTCCTGCCTCGTTGGCCACAACCCCTATGCACCGCTCATGACAAAATAATTATCACTTGACGTATTTCGCATTTCCATTTCTATTTAGTGATCTTTTTTCCTCCTGTCTGCGGTTGCTTAACCTTGATCCAGTCATTCAGGTGAGAACATAGAAAAGCGGAAACAAGTCAGTGTTTTTCCCCGCTGCATGTTAAGACACAACATGGGCTACTGTGTTAGCATGGTCAGAGGCCTTGAAGCTAAAACGATTTTTAGAAAACAGAAAGGATATTCTAAATTTGGCTCAGCGATCATAAAGCCTTCAGCCAAAGGCGGTTTGCTCACAGCAGACCACTGAGAATAGCGACTGTTGGATTTTCCCTTAGGTGTGGATTTGGAGCAATGGAGAAGAACAGCAGGAAGCACCTGTGATGCCCAAGTCCAGAAGCTGCAGAACAGCCAACAATGGGCCCTACATCTACCTTGGGCACCGCAAGCCCTTTTCATCCACACGTTGTCCATCTGCAGCAGGAGCGAGCTCGGTCCTAGCAGGCTGAGCGAGCAGAGGGGCAGCCTCTGCACTGAGCCCTGGCTGCTGCTTCCAGTCCTTGGGCTGCCCGTGTAGCACGGGCAGCTCTGAACTGGGTGACTCAGCGCGGCTGCAGTTTGTCAGAGAGCGGTGGTGCTGGTTGGGTGCGAGGTGCTAAGGCCTCCCCGTCCCGGACAATGAGTCAGTGCTTGAACTACAGACCGCTGCGCTTTGCCTTAGCTGTCACAATACCCAGAGCAGGGCAGCCCCTGGTCAGGAAGGGTGATGGTGGTCTCCAAGGCAGTCTTTCAAAAAGCAGTTCTGGAAACTACACGAGAAAATCATCTGCTTCATTTAGACGCCCAGGTTAATCACCTACCGTGAGAAACACAGCTCTAAAAGCCTTGGACTTGAGTGACGTTTTTGCTAAAATCTGTTGTCTGGGGGGTTCTGTGGGTGACCTAGAGTAAGAAGAGCTGAACTCTTTATTTCTAAAAATGGGGAAAAAGGTCCTTTGGAGAGTATTCCACCATCAGAAATATCCAGGCAGCACCCAGGTACGGTGAGGCCGTTGGCCTTGGCTTTGAGGGCCGTTTCCTCAGGGCTGCCTGGTGGCGATAGGCAGGCGGCAGAACCACCAGGAGATGCCCCAGGATGTTTTCACAGGCCGTGTGGTGGCCTGAGGCGAGCGCGCTGGGGAGGCCGGACAGGCCGCGCCGCTCACGTCTGCGACGGGAGCAACAGCAGCACTGCGAGTGCCGTGGTGGAAGAACAAAAACGCACTTGGCTCACAGGTCTGTGTGTTGTTTCTTACAGCGTCTGTTCAGCCAAAGAGCCAGCTGCCTGGCTTGGTTTTGGCTCTGCTCCGGAAGAGCCAGAGCAGATTTCCGTGTGTCTGCAGACTTCCCTGGCTTGTGCAGGGCCTCGGGGTCAGGCTTCCCGTCTGGGAGGGACCTGCGTGGGCAGCTCGGGACGTCAGATGGGCTTGGGCTGCGCGTCCCTTCTGCTCCGTGTTGCGCAGAGTCTGATGCAGGTTTATCTTGGTTAGGAACGTGATTCATCCAGCATAAAAACACCATGTAACCACTTGTGATTATCTCTGTTATTATAGACTCACTGCCCCATGAGCTGCTCAGCTCCAATTAAGAACACTTCTTTTTTCACAGGGAGGGCAGTGCCGAAGTGCTATAGTCCTTACCAGAAGAAATATTGGCTTTGAAATTACTGGGTATGGAGAGTTGCGAAAGGATTAAGTCTTTTTCTAATGGTTGGTCAAAGCCAGTGAAAGAAGGGGTTCCCAGATTAAATTTTTATCTTTAGGCATAACCTTGCAGTTTCTCAAATATAACCCCTTTTCTAACCAATAACAAAATTACATTAGGAAAGAAAGATACAGGAGACTGTGAACTATTTTTTTAATCAGAAATATGTAGAAAGAACTTTCTTACTGGGAAAAATCTGCCTGTAAAGCCTAGAAATTAAATATTTGGAAGAAGAAACTGTTATCAGCACAATATCTTCTTTTTTGGCATCCTAACGAGGAGAATAGAGATAAGCTACATGGAGACCCAACACTTCTAATCCAAAATCTGCATGTCTGCACATGGAGTTACTCCCAAAGATCTCCCCTTCCATGGATTTACATTTCTACTCTTAGAAATGCATAGAAGAAGTAGCCACTTAACCCAAGGGCTAGAGTTTTCCCCAGACTAAACAGACATTCTCTTGTCATCTTACCTTTTTGGTGTGCACACTTTCTCCAGATTACTTATCCATGAAAATGCAAAATGTCAATACAGAAATGAAAACTTCACAAAGAAAAAAAAAACGTTTGCCTATATCAATGATTTTAAAGGAAAAAAGCTCTTCTCTGCAGTGCTGCATTTCTTTGGTGTCAGAAGCACATGGATCTGCAAAGAGGTTTCCTAAAATAAAATATTTTCAGCCTACCCACTGTATTTTAGTACGTTTCTTGGCTCGTGGGGGCTTCTCTTACTCAGAATTGAACTGAGACTGACATTAACGTTTGTTTACTATCTGATCAACCATATCTAACCTTGATGTAACTGGTAGCTAGATGAATAGGAAAAAAGAGCAATGCATTTATCACGTAAGAACAGGATTTTTAAAGATAATTTTAAGGGAAAAGATGGAAAACATATACAAGCTATAAGCACACATGATTACTGTAGTGACATTTCATAGGAATGAGAAAATGCTTACTTTTCCAAGGCTGAAGTTGATGAAAGTAGTGCATTATATGGCACCAAATAAAAGGAAAATAAAGAGCATCAGTACAGCAAGATGCTAACTCAGAAGTCACCACCTAGACCAGATACTTTACTACTTAAATAGATTGTGCTTGATTCCTTTAGGTTCAAATTTGCAATGGTAGTCTTAAAATTCCTGAATTCTCATTAAGTGGAAGATACACAGCAGAGAGCTCACAACATACCATGCAAAGTGGAGTTAACTGTTAAAGACCTAGTGAGAAAACTTAGCATCACCTTCAAGGAATGTGTTTCTTAAAACCCCTATGCCCTTTTTGGAGTGATTTATTTTAAACAAAGAAGTAGGGAGTGGTGATTATCACTCTTACTCAACATCAGTTACCATGATTGAACCATTCCAGAACACAGGAGTAATACGTGCATATTTTTGGTCACTACAGCTCTTCTACAGAGAGCCACGGATGCTTCTCACGGCTACAGCCAGGCTATCATGTTTGCAGGAGAGGGAAAGCTGCTCTTGGGCTTGTGTCCTGGAAAGGTCCTCAGTCTTGGCCAGGTTATGACTTGGGAGCGCCGCCTCATCCTGGGAAACCGGCTGGGCCTTCACAGTCACAGCTTCCTCTGATGTCCTGTAATTATCTTTCCCTTGGTACCCTTTGCAGAGAAAGGAATTTCTGAGGTGGACATCCCTTTTTGTTCAAATAAAGAAATCAACCTCTTCTACCTTACCCTGAAATAAATGCTGGTAAAAGCTCATTCAGAATTCCAAGTCCTGTTCTCAAAGTCCAAAAATGCTCTGGCAGCATCATAATGCAGTGCCTGATGTGGGCTGTTTACCTCCATCTCCTACCCTTTTGCCCTTGCATCGGAAGGAGGTGGTGGCTATGGCTTGTCCTGTGAGCAGGACCTCTATAAGTCCCCCAAAACTTGCAAAGAGTGCACGTTTGGGAAGAGGGGATCATGCTTTCCTTTTGGCTGTGAAACCCTCACCAAGGATCTATGTTTGTGTACGTGGTGTAAAACATGATAGTGTCAGCTTCTTGTCCTGCCGCTTCTGTGGCTCTTCCAGCTTCTCCCTCGATGACCAAATCTGAAGGGAGCCTGTGTCCACTCACCCCTTCCCACCTGTTCCTCATCCCACAATTAATTCTGTCCCTAATCTGTCCCTCACCCATCCCCAACCATCCTCAGGTGCTTCATGAGTCCCTCACTCTCTGTTTTTTCCTCCTGATGGGTTATTACCCACCTGCTCTATCAGGGTACTTAAAACAGCCTTTTTTTATTTTGCCTCAACAGGTCCCTGCCTCCAGCTCCTGGGCTGCATTTAGTGATTAACAAGCCATCAGGACCAGGATTTATCAACTGGGAAGTGAATGTTGTACATTTTCTGCTTGTTCAGCTATGAAGGAGTGGAACCTTCATGAGTAGGTGAGCATTAGCAGTGTTAAAAAGTTGTGTCCTGTGTTAAATACTAGCAAAAAAACCTCTAGATTCTCAGAGTAGGCTCTGAGCATATGAAGTTTGCTGATACTCTTGATTATCTTCCATATATTCTTTTTCTGTGCTTCATGTCATGAGTGAAAAACTGTGCGCTGCGTTTTGGCTGTTTGAGGATAAATGTGTTAAGGGAGTTGGGTTTTTTTATAACAAGAAAACATGCTGGATTTCTGTGGTACAACAAAAAAGAATGAGGAATGTCAGTAAATTAGGCATTTTTCCTGTTAGTCATAGAAATCCTATGGACTGGTGTTTAAGGTCATGTAATTTAAAAAATAACAACTGAAGTCAGCAAGGGGCTGAATTAGGATAGGCAAATATATATATATATATATTTAACTGTTGAAGTTTGACTTTGCAAGCTCACTTTTCCTGCCAGGCACTGCTCTTATGTGTCCAAAGAACTTGTCTACACCCTTGAAATCAGATTAGTTGTCTAATTAACAGCTCCTTTGAACTGGCTGAAGTGAAACCCAAAGCTCTGTGCTGACCTCTAAGTCTTCCTGAGTCTGGAAGCTCTGAAACAAAAGTTGTTCTGTTCAAAGGCAGAAAAAAATATTTCACTGATGGCTTCCATTTATTGCAAAAACAAAGCATCCAGATGCTTTGCTACAGAAATGGCTTTTTACTGAACCAAATGGATTCTCTGCTCAGATTAAAGTTTTCTGTTGCACATCTGGATTTTTTTCTGTTTTGTTCTGCGGGCCATCAGATGTGAAAAGACTAACCTCACTGAAGGCCATAGGCAGACTTGCAGTGTGTACATGCACAGTCCTTTTCTCTACAGACTCTCTTCCTTTGGATTAGTCTTTCACTATTAATCCATTTTCTGCCTGTCTTCTCTTGTTTCATACAAGAGTAACTGTTGACTTTTATGACAAACAGGAGGTCTTGAAACAATTTCTGAGAGCTTCTCTATACAAAAACTCTTCTCAGCTACATATATCATCTGTTGGTTGAAGAAGCTTTTTGTCTTTCCTTAAGTGGTACCTCATATGCACTTCTGCAGCCACAACTTCTGACCTAAATAAGTAGCTAATGGTGACTGAGCTGTGGTAGCTCCAGAATAGTCTGGATTCTCTTCTATTGCATTTGTCATTATGCTGTAGAAGTGGCATTTGACCACGAGTGCTGTGATACATGTGTATCAGGCATTCATTCCACAGTCACACAAACTGCTGTATTTTCAGCCAATACATAGTACATTTCCATTGGAAGAACCTCGTGAACAATACAAATGTTGATAAGGGAAGAACATACAGTCATGGGCTGCCATGCCTCATCTTAGCCCCACGGTTTACATACTGTAATTAAGTAGCATAGCTTCTCTGATAAGGAAATTACCACGTGTTTCCCTCTTTTGCTTATTAATAATAAAAGACTATTTAGATTTAAAAGGAAGTAAAGAGCATTCATGGAAAATTGTCACCAAACCCACATGATCCTGTATACCGGTGATCTTCACTAGATATCCAATGAGATTCTGAGTCATGAATGCCATAGGTGTCCGGGGTCAGGCTCAGAAAGGACTGAGGCTGCATGTCAGCGTTTAAATGTCAAATGGAAAGCTTAACAGCTAAATAAATTTACCCTGTGAGCGTGTGTTGCTGGCCTGAGCCAGTGAATGAGATGATCATGTGCAGTAGCTTTGTGCATTGAGCAAAAACGCACTCCCTGTCCACAGCTGCAGCGAGGGGAGCAAAGGGGCTGTGACTGAGCGGGAGTTGCTGGCAGCCCTCAGCCCTGCCCCAAGCGCCTCTGCAGCTCCCTGCTGGCCACAGCACAGCCTCCCAAGGCAGGGGAGACAAGGAGTGCCCTTCCCAGCCTGCCTGCTGGGTAGCACTGTGCTTAGAGCGGGATCTGGAGGGTCTCATGAGCACAGCATGCATGGTCGAGCTAGTCGGAGCACTGCGGTTACCACAGCTCCACATGGGCACAGGAAGCACCGTGGGGTGGGTGACCCGGTGAGACAGTGAGAGGGCACCTGCACTATGGCCCTACCAAACATCTACCAGGTCACTGCTGCATCAGATAAGTCTTAAAGGCAGAAAAAACAAACAAAAAAAACCCCCAAAAAATTTGGCTGTGACTCTTAGTCCAAGAGTGACTAAACACAGTATCTTGTAAGCTCAGGCTCAGTGTAGCTAGTGCATCTTACCATTTACCCTATGCCTTTTTGCACTGCAGTTCACAAGTAAAGGAAGGAGTGTGAGGCTTGTGCTGGGAGAAAGCTCAATAGCAGAGAGTGCATTGGAGTGTTGAGCGGAGAGCAGGAGCAAGCCTGGTTCAGCTGCACCCTCATGGATGGGTTGGCTCTGCAGCAGCCCCTTGGGTGCTGTGGTAACCGTTGCTCCAGCTCCCATGAAGGCTTTACACCATCAGGCCCATGGTGGTTCCTCCTGGCTGCAAAACCTTTGCTTGCTTTTGTCCAAGTGCCCAAAACTTGGAGCAGCCTTGGGCAAAAACACCCAGGTGGCTTCATGTGGCAACTAACCTGCAGGAGCCAGTTTAGGATCTGAGTTTGGACCTCTGCAGACCTGGAGGATACTACAGCTTCACTTGCATGGCCTGTGTCTGGATAGGAATGCCCTGTGCAGGGACTACTCCACTAGCTCCACGTGCATCATGGCTAATAGACAGCTTGGATTAGACACCCACAGACACTTGAAAGTTGACTGTACCTGTCCTATGATTATTTTTTTATTTCTACATTTTATGTATATATATACTATTGTACACTATAATACACTTTTACATTTATATAAACAGCAAACCACCCCAAACACCAGCATCTTGCATCTTGTTCATCTTGGACTGTTACCTAAACATAAAATGTTCAAATCTGAATATGTTTTTCAACAAGGTCAACGTGTTGCTCAGAACTATCATATCATAGTGTTGCATCACAGCTGTTGATCAATCCAGCTGCTGCAGGAGTCTTCTCCCTGACTTTCAGGTAATTGCTAAGCTTTCTGCTGCAAAGCTATTTTTCCAACCCTACCTCTCTGCTTCAGTGGTATCCCTTTGCCATGCTGCATCAAATATATGTAAAATGTGTGTCCGTCCAATGTGTATTAGGCGATCTCAGCTTAGCTGCCATCTGTCGCTAAGTGTCACTGTGTTTCCTCTTGCCTCTTACTGACCAGTGCCCTGAGGCTCTACTGCCTTTCTGTTAGTATTTAAGAATACGTTTTTTTTTCTGGTCTTTTCAAAGCTACTTCTCCCGCATTTTGATTTAATTCTTCACCTGCCCATAGAAAACATTGCTTTTCTAAGAAATAACTGTCAAGATGATGCTGACTTGGCTTATGCTTCTGGTCAGTGCTACATATTCTTCCATCTACTGTATTGTCAGCTGCTGTTTGTCTTCTGCATGGTGTGTAAGCTTTCTAGGGCATGAGGCTATTGCTATTCTACTCGGATAGTCCCTGAAATCCCACATGCAAATAACAAACAATGGTAATTGCTAGGAACTTGTAAGCTTTTATCAAGTAAAATCTACTGAGGTGAGGAGAGAGTGCCTTGAAGAAGCCAGTTTCTCAGTGGAAACTGCTGAAATAAGTGTCAAACAACTTTGTTCTTGTTAGAGACTTATGCCATCTTTTTGAACTGAAGAAGTTTCAGGCTAGCAAGAATGCTGCATAAACCACTGTCCTAGACTTTATTTTCCATTAAACACACAGATTCAGTTTCAATCAGTGCTTCATTCTTCTTGAAAACAAACTAATTCAAGGTTAAAGGGAATTCATCTGCTCTTTGCATTTTAGGTGGCATTTGAAAATGGTCTTAAACTTTTGAACTTCAGGAAAATCAGCTAGCAACTAACATGCTATTCATTTCTATAAATGTATTCTAACTTCAACCTGTAAAATGAAATCGTGCCAGGAGTGCAACTCTCACAGCCACTCTCAGAGGTGTTTTGGAATGTTTTTCAGCAATGACTGAATGGTTGTTTTACACCATAGACATTTTGTCTAATAGAGGTACAACATTTTTGGCAAACCCAAGGAAAGGGAAACTTCCTGTGGTGTGAGCAGGTCTTCCCTGAGAGGTGACTTCTGTAGGCTGATGGCAGAGCCAGCAGCAGTGATACCTCTTTGGAAGAAAACGTCCATATCAAATGACAGCGCTAACACATCTGAGTGGTGACCCAACCATGGTAAAGTGCTTCCTGGGCCTCGTTTCTCTCATGTTGACATAGATGTCAGACGAGATAGCTAAGGAGGCTGGATTGCAGATTTCGCTGGGAAGTCCATGCCAGGTGGGAGCTATTTGACTGCATAAACTATGGGAGACTTTGTGGGGAGGCTGGCGATGCAGAGAGGCTGCAACGGGTGTTTGACTGCTCGCTTTCTGAGGTGATGTGTCCTGGCACCAGCTCCAACTTCCCTGTCTCGCTGAGTCCATGGTCAGCAGTGATGTCTCTCTCCTTGTCAGCCTCCTAGGAGCGGCTTCTCAAAGGAGCTCTTGTCTACAGCCATTTCCCAGACACTTGGGCCAACCCCTGTCTGTCCTGCCCTGTCTGTTTTCCTTCCTAACAGCAGTCCTTGTCACCAGGCAGGGAAATGGGGCTCTGGCAGCTTCACTCAGGCTGCTTGCAGTCACCTCAGAGCTGCAACCACTTCCCCAGGAGGTTGGGAAGCGCCGCAGGGAGCTCCAGGAGAGCCTTTCCCCATGAGCAGGGCTGCTCTAGCACCGTGTCAGCCCAGGCCTGGGCTGCCAGCCTGGCTAGCTCCGAGGCAGCAGCCTTGGCAGCAGCGACGCATCCGGAGGCTGGAGCTATTTTGTACACCCACTGAAAGGATGTGGGATTTTCCTGGCTGTGAGGCAGAGGAAGGCTGAAAAATGCACCAGTGAGAAGCCCTGCCAGCTGGGCCAGTGACTCAGCTGCTGGCGATGGAGATCTGCCATTACAAGTGCGCGCTGCTCTCCGTGCGCGTGCAGAGCCCAGGCCATGAGCAGAGCCTTTGGGAATCTCGCTCCTTTTGCCATGCTTGCAGTTTTGCCACAGAGAGGCAAATAAATCTCCTCGCCAGCAGGAGATATTCTTGTTGGTTTGGTGAAAACAAACACCATTTCTTTGTTTGAAAATCGTTCATTCTTTTAATCATAGTCATTTCTGCAGAAGCACAGTCAGAAGTTGCTGTGTAGGTGTATGGATTTCTGGTAACAAGGCCACCTACACAAATCCACTGCAGGAAAGAGGAAGCCCATACCTAAAGCCTTCGTTGTCTAGGGCCCAGTTTTGCAGAAGAGCTAAGCACTGCTTGGTCCTGCTGAAGGCAATGGGGATAGATGATACTGAGTCCTTAGCAGGAGGTGGTCAGAGCTGAATCATCTGAGGTCTTAACTTAATGACTCATCGTGTTGCATGCCATTTTACAGTTGGGAGAATTCTGAATATTTGCGCAAAAATCCCCACGTAATAAATAATATCCTGTTTAATACATCTAGCCAGTATAGCTTCTTGTATTAGAAAGAATAAAGAATGCTTCTTCCCACTGCCACCCCCTCTAAAAATTCTCTCATTTCTGGGAAAAACGCGTATAATGCTGATAAAAAACATCCTTAACTCGTTATCTCCTAACTTTATACTTCATATACATAATGGCTTCATTTGCACTTAGTAATTGTAGTGCTGTAAGAAAGGAGCTTTCTGCATGAGGGTCCCGGGGCCACGCGTGGCCGCCTCGTCCACCAGGCTGAGGATGTCGCTTCAGGCCGCGTTGTCGGAGCGGCACCGCCAGCGCTGTCCGCCATCTTGTGAAGCGCTCCCTCGCCCCCGGGCGAGCTGAGAACATGGATAGGGCCCAAGGGAGGCGCTCCTCAAACACCGCTTCCCAACCACAGAAGCCTTGGGCTCAGAGAAAGCAACTGTAGGTTGGAATTTTGTGGGGGAGAGGGGCGAGGGGGGGGACGAAGGGGGGTCTCCAACAAGTGGAGCTAAATCCACCAATGTGGAATTTTTTTTCTAGAAAAAGCTCATTTTGTTCCTACAAATGCTGTAGCTGTCGCAAGCAGGAGACTCAACTGTTAGAACTGAAAATGCCATTGGAAAATCTCCCTTTGCTCTGTTTGCTTGGAAGAGCTTTATTGAAAGTTGCTTTCTGTTTCCTCGTGTACCTAGTGAGCTATTGAGAAGTGACTAACGGAAAGAGAGCTTTGAAAATGAGAGCGACAAAGAGAAACATTTCCAAAATTACGAATTTTAAAATTTAACTTCAAGGCCAATGCTACTCAAGCTTGCAACATCTGGAACTGAATGAGTAAGGTCAATTGTATTTCCCACTTTGGCTGGATACCTTTTTAAGATGAATATCATAGTTCAGAGTGATGCATTTTTGAACTTCTCTATGTGTTTTTTAGTTAACTTGATAGAAAGAGACATGGTTAAAAACATGCCTCTCTAAAATGAACTTTTTTGTAGCAAACGTGTTTCATCTTGTGTAATTTAGTGCATCATATGAACTCATTTAAAGAAAATACTCCAAAGGTGAATGCAAATTTTGTTTTTCTTTTTGGCTGAATCGTGGTATAAGCTGTCTGAAGAGGAAACATCTGGACCCGTTCCCTTAGGTTTTGCTTTTAACAAGGGAAACAAATCTTTAAAAACTGAAATTGAAATTATCTGATATGAAGTTTTTAGAAATCAGTATTAATTTAGCTTGTTTGTATTGAAATAGCTTCTTGTGGTGTTTATATATCAGATGTGCAATGTTCGTACTTGTTTTTTCCTCTGTGTTCAGATTTTTCACACTACTACCTCTGAAGAATTTACAAGGCAGCGCTTCTCTATATTCTGTTCATGCTGCAAGATTTTGAGCAGAGGCAGGTGAAGATGAGAACACAGTAGGAAAGAGCTTCATACAACAGCGCAGATGTGGAAATTCTGCTAGTTTTGTTTGAGCTAAGCTATGTCTTTTCGCAGATGGTGTTTTAAAAGACCTTTGGAGATCAGCCAGGTTAGCTCTTGCCTTTGTTTGCTAAGGAACCTATTCTGTTTGGAGAGGTGGTGCTTTTAGTAGTGAGATACCTTCCCTCCCCTTAGACTTCACCTGCTTGGATTTTCACTTTAGGAAAATAACAACTAAATTTCTGTTCTATGACAGTTCTGAGCTGCTTCGACACTACCCTCTCTGGGACTAAAATATTGCAGCAACTCTACTCTCCTCCCAGGTGCAGTTTCTGAATATGAGCTCCCATTTGTACTTTCTGCACCTCAAAGGTACCTAACACCGTCGGGGATGGTGGCACTGCTGCATTTGCATGTGCACACACGCGCTCTCTGTGCATGTGCACACATCAAACGTGCGGTGCCGGAGAAGGTGACGAGTACGTGCGAACCTGCCAGAGTTGTGCCCCGCGCTTTCACACACTTGCATTCAGGCTTGATGATTTTGCTTAATAATGTTCTTTCTTGAGCAGCACTTGTGCTTTGTTCTTAGTCAGGATGTCAAATCTCATTCAGAACAAAAAGAAATGACTTAAGTGATTTCAAGTTTAGTAACTGATGGCAGCCAAACCTCCAAAGAGGCCGAGATCTGTATCTTTAGGTCCCTAATACCACTGCAGTGAACATCAAAGAGCAGGTTCATAAAAGAGCTGAGGTGCCTGAAGGTAGATGTTGTCACAGAATGGTTGAGGTTGGAAGCCAGGTACCACAGCCTGCCCTTTGGGATGCAGCCTGAACACCTAGCGCGTGGCCTCCAGCACGGGACCATGTTTCTTATCAACCCACTCAGTGGCTCCCAGCTCAACAGTTAAGCCCTGCACTGTGGCCCTTGGACCTCCCTGCTCTCTGGGCTGCATAAGGGTTTGCACACGTCAGTTAGCTTTTCGGCTGGTGAACGTGTCATGTCCTTTCTCTTGCACCAGACCTAACACCATGTCTTTTCCTGCCAGGTCACCTGTATTTTTCTAGCAGTAGATGTGTAAAAGCTGTCGAGCCCCAGCTATTTTGGAGCTGCCCCTCGGCTGAGGCAGGTGTCCATCTATCCTTGCTTGGGAGTTTAGGCCAGCCAGTTTCCTGAAAACATGTCTTTTGGGTCACAGCCCACCCCAGAAGGCCGTTACAATGAGACACATTAATTTCATGTAGACAATCCCCCAAAGGATGGAATACTCACCTTGGAAACAGGAGCCTCCTCTCAAATCCTCCTTCCCTTGGTTCGAAGCAAGGCCGTGATTCCAGTGCCCACATCCTGAGAGCCATAAGAGTCCTGCAGTGGCTTTGGCCCAGGCCTCTGCATGAAGAGCTCCAATTAGAGAGAAATAATCCCAGAGAGAGAAAGGGAGTCTCTCAAGCAGTGGTCTGAGCACTCAGTGGGGCTATATGAAAGGCAGGTTCAGTTCTCTGCTCCCCTGAGAGCTTGTTTGTCACTACTGATACAGAGTGGGAGTTTCAGAAAGTGTGGTTTGGGGGTTTAGCTTTAAACAGCCAACTAATAATTATAGCATTTTGCACTGGAGTTGTGTGAAAAGGTTTTTGTTTTTAATTTCTGTATCTAACCGCATATTTCAAGCCCCAGTTGCACGGGGTTTGTTAGCCTGTTTTTGCTCGTCATTAAAAGCCGCAGAGGAGGGAAACGGACGTGATGGATCTTGCACGTTAGTAACTGGATGCCCTCTAGCGAAACCCTGTCGTGCTCTCAGCTCTATTCGTTCTTTATTCCTGCAGATGAGGGAGGTAGGAAAGGAGTTGAACATGTTTGTTATCAGGAAAAAAATAGAAGTGTAGTCTATAGTTGAGCAGAGTGTGAAAGACCCATTGAAATTAATATTTTGGGCCTATGCAGCTGAGGAAGACCATGAACATCTGCAAGAATGACCATCTCAAGGCACCATAACATGCCAGTGCACAGAGGGAGCTTGCCAAAAGCACCAGCCTGTGCATGGAGAAAAGGCAAGTAGTAGGTCAAACATCAGACTTTGCATTGGCCTCACAGGAGGATGCCAGGGATGTGAGCTGTGACAGAAAATGTGTTTCCACATATCGAATGTGGCGATGGAGAGTCCTGGCCTGGAGCACTTCTCACTGCCTGGTGCTTTCTCAGAATCCATGAGAGGTGTTTAGTGCACATTGGCTGCGGCAGGGTGTGATTTGTAGGAACTCAGTAAGGAGGGTGCTAGGCAAGGAATTCCTGGCATTTGAAAAATGCAGTGTGATTTCCCCAGCTTGTGGGACACTTGAGTTATTCTACAAAGCTCTCAGTGATTTTCATCTCATTATTTTAACAATAATGTCTCGTTAAATTACTCAAACATTAAGGCTCCCATTGTAGTTATCGCTAGGAATCCTGGCATGTGAAAGCATCTAAAAGGTTTTTTGTTTTTTCCCCTTTTCCTTGCCCCCATCCTACTCTAAATACCAATGTAGATTAGGCTTTAACTAAAAAGGAGCTGCTGTTTATTTTCCAGGAGCGCTAGATGCTGATCCCATGGTTTTTGCTCTGAAATCTCGCTCCTGAGTGCCTCCTGGAATGAGAGCCTAGTGCTCACTGCCAGTTAACTAAACGAGCCCCTCACATAGTGAGAAACAGTGCTATTATCTTTAGCAATCCTGCGTGCCTGGCCAGGGTGCTATTTTTCCTGTGTTTGGCAAAGGTGCAGCTGCAAAGAGCGAGTGGCCTTTATGGATGCTGCCTTCATCTGCTCCCCGCCACCAGGCAGGGAGGGCAGCACCATCGTCGCCCTCGCGGGTCTCAGGCTGCTGCTCAGGGTTAGCAGCAGCACCTGCCCCAACCAGAGTAACCCTTGGTTGCCCTTTCAGAGGTGACTGAAGACTGTGGGGATGGCAGATGAAAAAGGCTGTGTGGGGTAGGGAGGGGGAACAAAAAGGAAAAATTCTAAGTTGTATAGTGGAAAGGACAGCAGAGGTTAATTTAAATTTGCCACGTGATTGACGTTTTTGGAATAAATAAAAACAAATTATCTCCAGTTAAGTACTTAAAAGCCTAGTGAATTGTCCCTTAGTAAGACTTTGGTATTTAGTAAGTGTAAATTGCAGCTCCTCTTTCCCTTTGTACAGTGGCTGACCGGCATGAACCCCCAAACCTGGCTTTGCTGCTGTCATGGGAGGAGGAGGAGCCCCCCTTTGGCGATGCGTTTTGGGCATCGGAGCTGGAATTGCCATTGCCAGGTAAGCAGCTGCCTCCCTGATGGTGTGGGTGGGAAGGGGGCTGAGGTGGCCCCACACAGTGCCTGGGGACCCTGTGACAGAGGCCAGGTCCCCATAGCATGAATGGAAGCATTAGGAGAGGTACAGGAATGGAAATGCTAAAATTCTTAATGGAGCAGGTCAAGACTCACAAAGATGCTGAACATACTTTGCGTAGAAGCACAGCACTGCTGCCCTAGGCTGCTGGTGCATTTGTTAGTCCCCAGAGGCAGACTGTGTGGTTGAAGAGGGGGCAAAACATGCCCCGAGCTGGAGCGTGAGCTCAAGCAGCACGTGGTGCTGGTTCTCTTGCATGGACATCCCCAAGTTCTGCCCTAATTCAGCCGCTGCCTGAAATTCCAGAATTAATGGGCAAGGCAGACATAAAATGTTATCATCAGTAGGTAGGACTTGGTATCTTTTTCCTACCTTCAGATGTTAAGTAATGGCATTAGAACAGGAAGAGAAAGCACATGCATCATAGGTAAATGACAGTCATTAAGCTCTTCCTGTGGCAACATTTTAAAAAAAAATACTCTGGGATTCCCCATAACTATTTCCCTTTCTGAATCTAAGTGGTTAGTACTAGAAATTTTTAATCAGCGTAGTGGAGGAGGAATTATGTGCTAGACTGGTGCACCTAGGAATTTCTCTCTTAGAAAGAAGAGATGAGTGAAAGATAAAAGGTACTTGGTGAACCAGGAACAGTTTTAAATGGTTCTTTGAAAATAAGGGTGACTGGTCATAAACACGCACTGAGTCATAAACTTGCAAAACAGTTTTATTTCACACTATACAAAGATAATACACATTTTAAAAAGCTTACAATATTCTGGGTTATGTCTGCTGCCAGAAAGGACGTTAATAATGGGCTTCCCAGATTGCCACGTTTCCCAGGAAAATCAGGGTGACCCCTGTTCTCCCACAAGTTGGAGCTACTTCTGTGCCAGTTAGAGTCTATGGGGAGAGAGAAGCTCAGGGTGCAAAATGAGGAGGGCTCCAGCTGGATGTGCCCACCCTGTTCCAGTGTCAGTGGTAATAAACTCACCAGAGGGAACACAGGTTAGGATGAGCCCTGCAGGTCCAAGCTGGCTGCCTGATCCGGAACCAGGGCCCTGTGATAGGGAAGGCAGTGTGGCTGTCCACACATCCACAATTGACTGCATACCTGAGAAAGAGCCAAGAAAGGAAAACACTGTCCCCAAATCAAACAGCTCTGATGGCTGAAATGAATTTGGATTTGATGCATCTTTATACGTTCAGTGTTTCACTGCTGTCCAAGGTAGCAAATTATTTTTCCATTTCAGTTGCAGGT
>JAUBOD010000289.1:60034-72017 GCA_032353885.1 Nothura maculosa | reverse complement strand
TTAACTGACTAGAAGTCCTGTTTTCATTTTTATTAATATGAGATTCTATCTAAATGCATTTCTGTCCTAATGTATATTATAATAAATCATATACACTCAGTTCTTTTGCAGACCTGTTTACCCAAGTCATTCATATTAAAGGAATAACTGATGTGTTCAGCATATAGTGAAAAGAAAGATGCGGTAAATGAAATTAACTGTACATTTAAATACATGCACGTAATACACACATAAAAGTAATGTTACACAGTGCATTTCCAAAGGTTCCATTGAGAGGTTTTATTGCTCTTTTGCATGGTTCTTTATTTATACATTCCAGAATTCACTGGGTTCTAGCAAAATATCCTCAATAGTTGAGGAGTTTATAATTTTAAGGTGAAACAATAACCCCTAGCAGCATAGGAATCTAGTTTAGATTGCAGTTTTAATCATTATGTAATTATATTTTCATTATTAGTCCATTGACAGTTGGTGTACAGGTGCCTGGCTATACTCCAGATATTCCAGGACATGTGAGAGGGGAAGTTTGATGGATCAAGAAACTGAAGGAGCTGATGGATGCTAGGTGACAAAAATGGAAACACAGCTTGTAAATATAAATGGACACTGCTTCTCTGCAAAGTTTTAGAACTCAAGCTTGGCTTTATACTGTTTTTCTTGAGTCTCCTGTGCTGAGCATTGCATAATCCCTGCTCCCAAGGAAAGATCCAATTGCACTTTATTTGAATACTAGAATTGAGTGGGTTATGGAAAAGCTGCATAGAAGGATTGTGTCGAAGAGGTCCAAATGTCTATTTATAGGGCTCTTAGACATTGAGAGCTGACACACCAAATGTTGAGAAAATCCAAAATGATGTAATTTTTCCAAACAGGCTTTTAAAAAGCACATAATGGTACATTTAAATATTGCAGCACGGTAATTTTTTATAACCCTCAGCCATTATATTTTGATTATTTAACTTAACTTTTCTGTAGGCCAACCAAATAGAAAATTTTATAAATGAACTAGGTATTGTATTCCAGATTATTTTAGTGGTAGTGGGAGGTGCAGTCTGATGGGGTTAAGATAGTTCTGGAACTTCAAGGGCTAAAGGGGAGAACCTGAGCTCATGTGGGAGTTGGCGGAGTTTGAGGCAGTTTAGTTGTGCTGACTTTCTTTTGATGTCCCTGGCCAGGAGTTCTGCAGAGGCTGGGAGGAGGCTTTTTGCAGGGGGAAATCTAAACTCTGAACCAAGTTAGTGACGGGAGTTTTGCAACTCTGCTCACAAGGAAGACGTGACTGCTAGAGCTGTCTGCCCACCGGCTGAAGGAGGACTGAGCCAGAAGGTGCCCCTCTTACTCCAAGGGGTAAGTTGTCCTGTCCAGGCAGGGAGGAATTGTGGAAACAAGAAGCTTCCAGTGGAGTTGAAGCTTCCCAGTTGGTTCTTACCCTCTTCAAATAGTAGAAATCAAGTATACATCTAGATAAGGAACAGATAAGATGCCTACGTTAGCATTATACTTACACTGAGATGTGTAGAGAAGCATCAGCTGTAGTGTGGTAGTGTTATACCTGCTCATTCAGGGAAAACCATACTTTGCTCTTTCACTTAGGAACATCCCTTCTCTGCCACATTCCATTTTCTCATCTTGGGATCTGTACCGCCTAAGACTAGAAAATTACTTTTTGACATCTTAAGGAAGGAAACTTACAAAAACAAATAGAAAAATACTTTTGTACAGTCTGAAATGATGCTATCATCTGTAATTTAGTTCACTATCATGTCTGCATGAGGAAGCTGCCTGCCATCCTTTTGTTCCCTTTTGAATGTTTTGATATATTCTTGCCGATGTCGAGTCTTTTCTAAATGGTGCCAGCATGCATCTTGCTCCATAGCATCAGGAAGATTCTTTCTGCTGTGGATCAAAGTGAGCAGGGATCTTTGAGCAGCCTGGCAGCAAGGACAGGCCTTCTGCTGTGGAAACCTGGCCAGCTTCCCATGACCAACGCGAGCAGGACACCTAGAGGAATTTGCCTTGGAGTCACACCAGCTCTGCAGGCTAAAGAATGAGTGAAATGTCTGCTTACCTAGTTTTTTTTAAAAAATCTCATTTGCATTTAAGGTTCTTTAATACCCTGCTAAATGACAGTTGGTCAAAAAACATGGCAGAGCTATTGCTTTAAGGATGTGCTTGCTGCCTGCTGTGCGTGGGCTCCCATGAGCTTTTAGGAGAACCCTTAACAACAGAGGTGTATTTTAAGCCTTACTTTTTTGTCAAGGAAATTGACAGAGTCTTTAATTGCTGAATTGTTTTTCTACAACTACCCTAAAATACACAGATCTGGTACTGACTGGCTATAAGTGGTCTATTTTTGTAACAAAAAATGCTAGTTTCATGGGATATTTTTACTGTTGAATGGCTCAGGGTGTGACAAGGTGCTCTGACGTGTGACACAGGTGATATTTGCTCTATCCTTTGCACAACCCCTTTTTGTTATTTCTTTACCTTGGGAGTTGAGCTGACTTTTGGTAACTTCCAGAATGTGACACTCCCCTGTTCTTTCCACAACTCTTTCCACAATCAGTTGTAGGAGTATAATCTATTGATTATAGTTTGAGGCATAGAGGGAGTATATTCCACCATCACAGCTTGAGCTCAATTTCCCAAAATTGCAGCTAGAGCACAGTTCGTAGGGCAGATTTGGAAAATCCAAAACCAAAATCTGTTACTTGCCAATAGTGTTGCTGCATTTAACTAACTCTTATTGCAAAGACCACGCAGGACCACGACCCTTTCCATTCAAGATGGGAGGAACTACAGCTCCCTCATGTTAAATGATGTTCTACTAAATTTGTGCTCATAAGGTGCCTGAGTTTCTGGCTCCATGATGAGTCTTCTTAGTAAGCACCTAACTTCCATTGGAAGAGGGGAATCTACTACTACTGACAAGTAAATGGACAACTGGGTTTTTCAAATTTGTGCTACCAGATTTCGTAGTTATATTCAGCTAATAAAATGTGTCACTCTAAAAAGAGAGCCTCTAAGTCCTCCCTGCAGGATTAGGCAGGGATGATAGCTGCCTTGTGCCAGTGCTTGGCAGAGTTTCAAAACAGAAATAAAAATGTTCGTAGAGGGAAAGAAATTCTCAGGGATCCAATGCTACCCTCAAAAATAGAATTCTTTAAAAGCTGCTAAAGAGTAAAATTTTTAGAGTGTATAAGGCCACATGTGGTCTTTATTGTCCCTGGCTGTCCTTTGCTTCAGCTCCAGTCAGTTGTTCAGTGTTTCGTGCTGTGTTTGTGTTCTTTGTTGTGAGACGAAATATTTAAGGCAGTGTAGCAGATTTGCAGAGGTGACTAAAAATAGCTCAACTGGTGAACTGATTTGTTTCCCGGGCATAATCTGAGTCACTGCTTTCATTGACTAAAGTTAAACAAAACAAATCCTACTTGTTAGTATTGGAGAGCCAAAATAGCTTCAGGCAAGTTGTATAGTTCTTATAATATTTATCATATATTGATATATAAAAATGTATATGTGAAAGGGTGTCTTTCTCATAATTCCATAGTGAGAAGAAGCATAGAATTAGGGACTATAAATAAATATATTTATTATATGTGGCTATATATATTATGTGTGTATATGCATATACATGTGTACGTATAAGCAGAACTTAGACTAAGCTCCTCAGTTATCAACAATAACCTTCAGTTACAAATCCTGAATTAGGACATTTAATCTCTTTGCTTTCTAGTTGTGCCAAAGAAAATTGATATCCTTCCTTTCTTAGAGTGGCTGTCTCCTATCAGCAAATGAGAATTATGTCAAAGAGCAGCCTCTTATGAAAAGAGACTCCTCTTCCTCCCCAGTTAATGGGAAACAAAAATTATGACCTGTCCTTGTTTGCTGCTTGCTGCATTTACAGTTCTTTGTGTGGGCTGCAGCTCAAGTGATACGCATGCTGTGCATCCACTGCTTCACAGGAAGTGCCCAAGAACTAAGCTACATATATGTGGTTCCATATCAGGACAATGTCATGGAGTCCCTTCTGTGATGCACATTAGACTAATGCTCCTGCAGCAGTGTAAATATGCTTAGCTAGATCAGTTTAATTAACTGGGGAAACTCTTTCTAATGTAAAATTATTCCAGTTTCTCAAGCAGATCTTCCTTAGTATATGAGGCAGTCAGTTTTGAATATATTACTTCTTACACCCTTCCTCCTTTGCCTTAGTTGGTTTAAACACTGCTTAAATAACCATCCCAAGCTTAACATTCAAGTTCTTGTTTCTGGGATACTTATTTTCTGGAGCCGTTTAGTTGTGGCAGTAAGCTCATGGTTGCCAGAAGCCAGGCAGATCGGATGTACTTGCTAGCAAGAGAACTTCACTGGAAAAGGATCCCTAATCCTGCTTTGTTTATCTGAAGTACCAGGCAATTAATTAAAAAAGACAAAAGGGCTTTGCATATGATTCTGGCTTTGCAATTACACTAGCCTCTCAAAGCAGTGGTGTGTGCAAATAAGGCAGATGGAGTTGCCCAACATCAGATCCATGACTAGTATACTCACATGGGAATAGCTCGGAGATCTCCTCCGCAATGATTAATACCTCGGACTCTTCCCAAGCAGAGCTCTAGGATGACCTTCAGCCATGCAGCTTCTGCACAGCCAGTCATAAGGCCAGAGGAAGAAGAGATGAGCTTCAAGGCCAGGAGAAATACACTGGTAGTTTACTGGGAGTCTCTTGTTTGGAGTCAACAGGTAAGGACAGATTTTATTGCTGGAGTACTTGTAATCCAAATAAGATGTAAAGCATATTGACATGTCATCCTTTTGTAGGAGAGAAGTAAATCATCAAGGAAAGGATTTGCAAAAAATGATTTTCCAATGCAAAAGCTGGAAAATGACTTGAAGTTGGTCATTCTCTTATTTGTTTATGTCTGATTATTAGACTCATGCTGAGGGAAGGTCTGCCAGAATTCAGAAGCAAGTTTAAAGTATGTGACTTCTATCTGTGCCAAGTGGTGCTGCTTTAACTATTAACTTGCATGTAAAATAGAACTTTAGACTGCCCAAGGGCCTGACATTTGGAGTTAAACTCATGGCCATGAAGTGAAGAGGCGTTTTACAAATCATGTTAATATTCACTGCTCTCCCTCAAGTGTTCACGTCCACCTTCCCCAGCTCACAAGTTAAAATAGGGCTTGTTATGAGTAGAATTCTCAAATGTTCATGTCCATCCTCATCAGCTCTTGAGTTGAAGTTGGACTTATGAACTGGATTTTCTTTTAAAAGGCTTGTCAAGCTGTTTTATTCCTGTTTCATGTGTTGCTATGAGCCTCTACCACAAATTCGGCTCTTGGATGAGAATTTGCAGATGCTTTTGCTGATGTGCTTGTGTGTGACGAGATGTTCTTTCACTGATAGACTGTTCTCCACTACAGACCAGGAAATTGGTGGGGAGAGTGAAGTTCTGCTTTGCTGGTAAATCAATACAGAAGCAAGTTCTTTTCCATTAAAACCTCAGTAAGGTTTCCAGTACTTTAGGGAGGAAGAAACTTGGTACTCAAGAAACATAATATTTCAATAACATGATACTCTCTCTCAGCTCTTTTCAGTGCTGGAAAAGTGTGTCCTGATGATTTTGGTTAGTGGAAAGAAGTGTGAAGTTAGGAACTGTAAATGAGGAATGCAACCTTCATTAAAAGCGACTCTTTCTCTGATGAGCCTGTTAAAAACCCCAATAGCAGTTACCTGTTTGCAGAGGAGTTAAGTACTTAATGATGACCTGGGAAAAAATGTGCTTCAGAGATCAGGAGATAGAGCTCTGCTTTCCACTAAAGTATTTCATGTGGAATAAGGGTCCAACATCCCTAGTGATGCAAGGATATTTCCTACAGGGGATGTCACTTAAAAGGGTCAGCTTTGCTGAGGGGGGGCAGGCATATCCAGCCTTACTGATCAGCTTTTATCTTTAAACTGTGGGTCTGTGGGGAAGACTTTCATTCTGTTTGTACAATGTGTAACAAAATGAGACACTGGGTAATGAGTAGAAATCAGATTTACTGTAGCACTGTATAATGTTTTGGAGTACTCTAAGATTTGGCTGCCTCACCCTGAAAGGCATTTCCTTGATTTAGAAATCTGATAGAGTTGGTGGAATTTGTCTAACAGCCTCCTGCATTGTTTGACCATACAAATTCCCACAAATTTGATCTCCAAAAGAAAAGGTTTAAGGCTCTAACAGAGTAATTCTTGAAGGGTAGCAGCAAACTTGGACAATGCTGTAGCTCTTTTCTGGAGTTCAGAGTAAAGATGAAACCGCTGTAGTTACAGTGTGCCAAGCAGAGCTACCAGCAGTCATACAACACACAGTGCAAAGTTATTTGAGCAGAATGGTTCCTGTACATGCAAGCTGGCAGCTTGGAATGAATGTCCTCTTTTTAAATCATCTGGACATGAAATGAGACTGCGGTGTATGCATGACTTTATTGCTGCAGGTTTGAGGAAAATCCTTTCCTCTTCTGTTTCGTTTTGTTCTTTTTCTTAGTGGAAACTTAAATTGCTTTTTTAGAGTTAGGCTTTCCTCTCATTTTGTCTGACTCTTCTGCTCTGTTTGCTTGTGAGTTCCCAAAATTAGTAAAAGAAACATTCTAGTTTGTAGTCCAGTAGGAAAGAATAACTTGACTTTTTGGAATGTAATAAACAGTGCAAGACCTGGAGCAAGTACAAAACCATCAGGCAAGGTGAAAGCCCCCAGAAGAATACCACTATTCAAAATGTCTGTGAATGTCTGCAAATATTGCCAGGAGCTTAGGTCTTCTCCTTTGCCTTTCCAAACATGTGTATTATTTTTTTCTTTAAAAATACATACCGTAACCTCGAACTCTCCTATGCTCCTAGTGAAAGAAGGTAGTATTTCCTTTAGACTGGTTGATTCATAGGTAAAATAAAATCGGTGAGACATTATTTTGGTCTTGGTTATTTCCTTTTGTGATATTGGATGGAAAACAGACATTTTCAAAAATACAAGCTTTGAAAAACAGCAAAGGCTTCTAGCTCTGGATGTTTTTTACCTTGAGCTGTAAAAATAAACTGCCATTAGTTATGCTTCCTTTAGAATGTATTCATACCAGATTTTGTTTCCTTTGTTTACAGACTCATGGTCTTCAGCAGAAAACCTGGGTAAGCAAAGCAGGTGAGTTTTAACCTAAGACATCTGTCTGGAGAAAAAATATCTCAAGAGAAGATACCTTTGAAATTAGCTGGCTGGACATCCCAGGTATTTCAGTGTGCTTATATCTATTGCTGACGGCATTGATCCTGTGTACATTGTCCAGCAAGTGGTATCGAAAAATATGATCAGTATTGCTCAGAGTTTCTCCTGTACTTGGGCAGTCATGCCAAACAGCCTGGGGGAATTTGGGCCTCATTCAGCAAATATTCTGCACTGTGCCATAAATAATCAGGAAAACAGTCTGATCTGTTACTGTACGCTGTTTCTGTGTCCAAATTGCAGGACTCAAGAGTAAAATGGAACTCCCTTCCTGCATGAATGTACCCTTGGAACATTTACTTTTAAGCTCGTGTGCATTACTATGCTGATGCCTCTTCTTGAGCACTGAAGCTCAGTAAATCTACTGAGGTAGCTTTGTTTTTAGCCTTTTTCTCTTCTTTCTTGGCAGCTTTATCACCTTTTTTTCTAGTTGAACTTGATTTGAATTTAATCTTTTCTGCTCTTTTTTCACTTGTGCAACAAAATATCTGCTTCAGAGACAGAGCGAAAGTATTTAATCTTGTGGGGATGGTTTTCTGCAGACGTCCTTTCCCTAAGGCCTGCATGTTAAATGAAGATCGATAAAACCCTCGTATAACATGGTCTAGGCTGTGTGCATGTATGCAGGCTGCTGCTGGCAGCACAAACAATTCTGTGTGGCTCTGGGACATCCATTTGCTTTTTATTTATTTGTCTGATATCACTGTTGATTGCAGCCTGCATTTTGCATCACAGACTCACTGGGAGAGAGTCACAAGTGGTATAGGAATTATTTAGCTTTCGTTGTTGTAGTAGGAGTCACTAACTTGTACTAGCTGATAACTTAGTGTTTGGTGATTACCGAAGTTAAACAACACATTTTCTACAATGGAAGTTGTTTCTACTTGAGTAGTTCTTCATACTAAAAATGTAGGTGAGAGAGGACTTTCTAGGTCTGCAAAATGTGGAAGCAAGGGACTAACAGAAAGATCACAGGCTTGTGATCTAGTCTCTTAAATTCTTTTGAACATAACCAGCTCCATATCCTACCTTATTTTCTTACAATCCATTCTTTATACTGTTCATTAAGAAGTCCCGTGAGAACGATTGCAACAGATCAAAAAATGAACTCTGTTTCGGATCACATTTAAAATTGGCAGGAGAGTGTGAGACTTAAAGCCAAACCTCACAACATCTCAGATATAAAATATTTGGGATTAGGATCCCAGGGTTTATGGCAACTGGTCAGGATTTATGAATTTTGTAGAAGAAATTTGACTGAAAATGGAGTTACTTTAAGATGAAACCACTGTGCAGCCTTGTTGGGAAGGCAGTAACAGAAGTGAATGGGACTCAATTACCTCTTTTACTGCCTTCCTTACGTGAGGTAATATTTTAAGTCAGGCTGTACAATGTTTACAGTGGTGGGTGTTTTTTGTTTTGGTTTTTTTGCTGTTGCAGTATGTAAGTTGCTTACAGGAGTTTGGTTATGGTTGATATTTTGGCCATCTGGAGGGGCTCCACATGGCCTTTTCAACTGCGACATAGTCTGTAGGGATTCCAGTATGCCCTGCAGGGAGCTGCCTACAGTTCTTCGTTTGTTTGTTTTTTCAGCTTGGTAAACAGCATTTTCAGAAGTCCTGCAGCTGGCAAAGATATATTGTGCTTTTTCCCTATCAAGAAGAAAGCCCCCATCCTTGATTTTCTAGTTTTTGGACACTTGACATCTTTTGTTAAGCAGATAATTAAGTCCATACACCACTCCTGGAGGTATCCTTTTAAAGGTTGAGCATGTCAGCTGATGAGCCTGCCCATTGCCTTAGAGCAGTGTTGGAGGCAGCAAAGCCCTGCAGCACTATAGCAATCTAATAACAAAAAGCAATCTCTTATGAGAGTTTTTGTGGTCATTGCAATTAGAACAGATAATCTTTTGCCATGTCATAAGACATAATTCTGAAGGTATTGCTATTGTTAACATCTGAAACAGTGCTCAAATATTGATATGGTGTATGTCTATATCTGTATAGCTTTGAGTTAATCAGAAGCATTTAGCTCCACAATAAATTCTTCTGGAGACAAGTAGCCAGTTGAAGCCCAAGATTGTTCCCCAGGCAAATTCAGACCATGTGTGAAAGAAGAAAATTGTTAAAAGCTGCAGCCACGATCATCTCTGGGCACAGAGCCATAACACAGCTAAGAGTTCAGCCAGCATGGTACAATTATAAATAAAACATCTCTGAGTAAAACAAAATCTGAGCTTAAAGCAAAATAAAAAATCTCTCAGCCCTCTGTTTAATTCTTCATGGTATAGAAGAAAGTTAACCTCAGATTTAAAAATGAGCAGCTCTCCCATAGCGTCCTCCAAGGGTTGTGGTTTCTGCATGCTTTCCACAATTATCATTTCTTAGAAAGGGCATCTCGTCAGGCATTGGTTTAAATCCATATATCCATCAAGAGAAACTCATGCTGAATTCAGGGAGATTTAGAGCAAGTCTGGAACCCATAAAATATTGAAATATATACATACTTATATATTTAAAAGCACTAAACACTGATATCTGACATTCTGCATTCATAACATATATAAATTTTCTTCCCATCCTAGAAAGCACTAAATCCACTTCTTGTCCTCAGCATTTATTTAAATAAGAGGTCATGATGATGATGATGTCTTAAGACATAATCATTTTACAGTTGAAGAGAATCTCTAATATTTTTTCATTTCCAATAGTTTTTATTTATGCTATCATCTTTGTGTTCTCTAAAGGTATATTTTCCATCAGTGTTATGGAGAAGCTTGAAGCCAAACTGCATCCCATGGTTCTGTTTGCCTGATGCCACGAGGTAACTACTCTTTCTTTGAAAATAATAATTTAGGCTTTTGTAGTTGTTGATTACATTATTTTTTTCTCTCTTATTATATCATTATTCTGGTACTTTAATTTTCTTTTTACCTTTTCTTTCTATTTTCCATAACTATGAATTGATATGATTTAATTTTAGGATTTTCATGTGCATTTTAAGCTTTGCTTCTATCATAATAGATTTTCTTTCTAATTGATTATAAATCACTCGAGCCTTTCTGTTTTTCATTGTGAATCTCTTCAGCTTTTCTTCCTATTTTTAAAAAGTCTCGGTATTCATAAAATTGCTTATAACTATTTGTTTTCCTAGAAAGAACAGGAAACTGGAACTCTGAATCTCAATTAATATAAAAATAATAATAAAATAAGCAACTGTTGTACATGAGAGACAAAAACCACACTGAGGGTCCTGCCCCATATGTAATCCTGAAGCACTGAGCAGATGAGGTTCTTGGTCCTGTTTCCAGGCAATATGGCTATACTGCCAATGTATTTATTTACTAGAAGGCTGGAGGTTCCTCTCCATATTCTGTCAGTCCTCTTCAGCTCTTCCTTGATTTCCCAGGTGTGTGAAGTCAGCAAGTATTTCCTGGCTCGCTGCTGCCTAAAAGGCTTCTTCTCTGGACAAACTGGATTCTGAAGTTCTCTGTGCCCCTCATGGGACAACAAGAACAGCAGCCGCTCAAGGCTGTTGTGCTTAGTCAACTTAAAATGACAGCTGCTGTTAATAACAATTACAACATGTTAATAGCAATTACATTGGTGATTCTTATGAAATATATGCTTGTTCACTGATTATTTCATTAAAGTAACATATAGACTGTCAAACAGCCAACCACTGCAGCGACTGGAGCAAAACTTTGATTCTGAGTAACCTTTCCCACTTTCAATTCTCTGAGGAGAGTTTGCGGAGATTTTCTACCCTTTGGTGAATAAGACATGCTGAGTGAAAGGATATTACATAATTGGCTGACATTTGTGGTGCACCAGCTAATTGTCATGGCCCTGTGTGTGTGGTGGTTGTGTGTATGTGCTCAAGTGCCTCACATTTACTGATCTCCCAGCCCACTCCCCTCTGCTCCCACCAAGCTGGAGTGAGATTGAAGTTTGTGGATTGCATAAAAGACAATCCAGGAAAACATTGGAGCTATTTGGAATTTGCGCTTAGCACTAATCCCTTTCCTCCATTGTGTCATATACTCAAAAACATTTCTGTTTTTGTTTTTTGGAGTGCTGAGTTGTGTCTCATCCTAAAAATGATGTCTGTCTGTCTCAGGGAGGGAAATGGGTGTGCCAGGAGACTTTCGCTTGTTTCTGCTTTCCATGGGCTGTGGCCAGAGTTCTTGGACACAAGGGAATGCAGGAACTCTTCTTTCCCTCCTTGGGAACTGGAGGTTAATAGGGTAATAGGGCATCAAAAGGGCAGAGCGGGGAAGTTGTTTTGGCTGTAACTTTACCCTAGCCCACGGAATGGTACAGCTGCTGTGCATGAGGCAGCCCTATCGCTGGAAAGGGTTAGCAGCAGATACAGTGTCAAGGAATACAGTCATTCTTTTCTTCCTTCTGGCTAATTATTTGCCTTAAGAAGTGCTGTGAGGTTACAGCTGATTATGAACCATGAGGTTTTTATGACCAGTGAAGGTGCAATCATTTCTGATGAGAATAGATAGATTTCAAAATGATAATGCATTTTCCACTGAAAGAAATACTGTTCAATCCATTTCAATATGAATATCATTTGTTTGTGGCTTTTATATATATATATATTTATACACACACACATATGTAAACATGTAACAAGGTATTTGTTATATGCAGCTTTCCTCTGATCTATGCTTATTCTTAATATTGCACATTCCATGTTCTCAACATGTTTGATCTG
>JAUBOD010000289.1:35879-47416 GCA_032353885.1 Nothura maculosa | reverse complement strand
GGGGCGGCGGGCGGCGGCGAGGGCCCGGGGCGGCGCGGCGCCGCCGGGACGCGGCGCATGGCGGCGGCCGGGAGCATCACCACGCTGCCCGCGCTGCCCGACGACGGCGGCAGCGGCGCCTTCCCGCCCGGACACTTCAAAGACCCCAAGCGGCTCTACTGCAAGAACGGCGGCTTCTTCCTGCGCATCAACCCCGACGGCCGCGTGGACGGCGTCCGCGAGAAGAGCGACCCGCACAGTGAGTGTCCCCGCGTGCACCTGCCCGGCCCCGCCGCTCTGCCCCGCTCCCTGCCCGGAGCCCGGCTCCGCGCCGAGCCCCGCCGCTCGCGGCTGAGCCCGGCGGCCTGCGGGGCCCAGGGGCGTCGGGAGGCTGCGGGAGCCGCGTGCAGCTCCCAGCAGCTGCCCGGGGCTGCGCAGCCCCCGCGTGCCCGGGCGCCCCACGCACCTCCCTGCCGCCCCTTGTTAGCATCGTGCTGCTCGGCCCCTGAGCTCCGGGCCTCGGCAAACGCTCGCAGTAGGCGAGCGCCTAAGGGTGCACGAGCTTGTCTGCTGGCATCCACAGCAGGTGGAGTGGCACTTTGCGCCTTTATACTGCTGGGGTAAGTATGCTAAATATAGAAGAGTCAAAAGATATTTTTTTTTCTTCAAGGTAGATTAACTTTCATTATGAATAAAGAGTGCAGAAGTATTCCTAGATGGAAGCATAGGCAGAGCTTATAGCAAGCACCACTTACAGTAAGGCTGCCTCTCCGGCTTACAGCAGAACAGTTACAGTTTTCTTCATTGCTTAAGCATCAATAAAACAAAACATATGGAGCATCCAGGCTCCATATGTGCGGTGCCTAGTGCCTGCTGCGAGGCTGGGGTCACCCACGGGGTTGCAGGCATGAAGGCAGCAGCCAGTGCGTTGTGCCAGGAACAAAATGCCCTTCCCAGACCATGGCAGTTTGGCAGGATTCCCTATGGAGTCATGGCTGATGCAGCTTTGGGTTTCCTAATGCCCATCAGGTATTTACAGCAGAAGAGCTGTGAGTTGCTACCAAATACTTGCCTGTGCACCACGACGGGACAGTGGTCTGGCTGCAGGCTCTGCGTGCAAAGAATGGGGAAAAAGTCACAGGTTCTTATCCTATCGTGGCCCCCGAATTGCAGAGGAGAGGGAGAGTGGGTGATGAGGGGATACTGAGATCACAGAGACCAAGCAGAGGAGAAGAAGGTGAAGAGAGATGGGCAAAAAGGTGGCAGAAAATATGAGCCCTCTAATAGTACTTTCCAGTTGGGGCATAAATGGCAAAATTGTTCTCTTAGAGTTCAGAAGAAAGATTGTAAGACACTGGTCCGAAATTCCAGCCCTGGCTCAGGGTAAGGCTCAGCCTGAGGCTGTTTTACTTTGTCACTCTCTGTTAGAAATGTTACATGTCTGATGGGTAGTGGTTACCAGCTGGAAAAGATACCCGGGTAACATTAGCATCCTTTATTAGGCTGAGCAAGCGGGCAGGCTTGTAGACCTGCCCTGCCTTCTTGCAGTTCTCCGCTCCTGCTTTAAGGGGAAACAATGTGGTTGGTGATGTGTGATTAGTAACAATATATTTATTGTCAAAGCAACATTTAAATAACAAATTATTGCACATGGGCTCTTCCAACCTTGGTGCCCGAAACCAGGCTTTAATTTGCCATATAAATAGCCATAGATTTGGCTATTTATAGCCATAGATAATACATTTCCATATAGATAAGTGTGATTTTAAACTCCCCCAGTCAGTGAGTGTGCAGCTCCCAGCTGGTACTGGCGGCTGCAGAGCAGTACGTTCAGCCCGGTGGAGGCTCCTGTGCCTGGGAAATGAGGGGCTCCTTACAGGAAATAAGTCTCGCTAACACATAACACGTGTCGCCTCACCTGGGGCCGTAGCTGTGAGAGTGGTTTGGGTGGGTGACGCTAGGGGACATAGCGTAAGGGCAGTGTAAGGCTGGAACAGCGTCTCCAGGTGTTGTTACTGCTATCAGGTTCTTCTGTCATTCAGTTCTTGGCATTTTGTGGTAAAAAATGCCCATAGTGTGTGCTCTTGTATGTTTACTCTTAAAATATGAACCACAGATGATCTTAATATTCATCCAGCGGGGCTGCAGCTGCCTTGATTGTTGTCCTTGATTTTGTCCTGAAAATTCTTGTTCTTCTTGGTCTTCGGGCTCTCTAGTTTTCCCTGCAACCACTTCTTTTCTTCACTTGATTTTGCCAGGGAAATGCTAGTTTTACATTCTTAAGTCTTTCTAATGTGGCTTTTATTTTCCTGTTAAGCCTGTATCTACACCAGAAATGGCAGTGTTTTTCAAGATGCTTCCCTGGTAGTGAATTACATTTGAAAATTTTGCCAGTGTTAGTGTTGCCTCGCTCTTTCCATGCCATTCCCTTTGACTTTGTCTCTTTATAGCTTTTCCGTCATTTCTTCCTGGCCCTCCACTTTGTCTCTGTACATTTTGTTTCTCTCTGCTCTGCCCCTTTCGTGTTGCAGATTACTAATATCCTTCCCCTCGTCTCTTTCCTTCTCCTCTCCCTCTGAAACCCCTTTATTTTCCTGCCTTTGACTAGGACCGGTGGGAACAGGTAGGGGAAGCTCTGGGTTATGAAGCGGGGGAACAGCTGCGTTCTGCTGCACAAAGCCAAGTGGCAGTGGGGGCTTGGGTCCCCCCCGAGCTTTGCTGCCTCTGCTCATCCTTCAGGAAACGCCTTTCCTTCAGGAGTGATGGATAAATGTGGAACAGGGGCCGAGGGCTGTCCTGCACTGTGGCCTGCGTGTAGCAGGAGCACCTGAGCGAGCCTGCGAGGACCAGTGTCAGGCCCCCCCTTCCTCTGTTTGCTCTTGGGCTGCTGCTTTTCCTGGAAGAATTCCCTTCTCGGAAGGGAGGAATGGGCGCTTGAAGTGCTGGCTCCGACGCTGTCCTCAGAAAGTGTGTGCACCGTGACCTGGGAGTGCTGCTGTCGGCATCCCAGAAATCCTGGGGTGTCCCTGACTAGTCACGCTGGGGCAGCGCATGACCGGGAAAGGCCGCTTATTGGACGAAAGGAAAAATCCTTTCCTAAATCAGATTTCATTGTGGAGAAAATGTGTATCCCAGTTAACTCTTAATGCCTTTCTTGGATTAAATAAAAGAGGTTTTGTAAGATGATTTTGAGAAAAATGGCAGTAAAGAGGTCTAATAGAGATTCTTGTGGAAATCTGTGCTATTAGGATTTAATTATAAAAAATAACATTTGATTAGGACATGCTCATTCTTTTTTACCACCAGAAGTTCTTATTTTAGAAGGTAAATGGCCCTTTATGCTTCAAAGCAAAATCTAATCCTATGAACAGATGCTTTCACTTGCCCTGCCCTTTTTTTGCCCCCTTCTATGTATTCTGTTTCATGGGAGAGCTTGGGCTTTGGCTGCTTTACGCCCAGGCAGTTCACTTCCCTGTGTTCATAGTTTGGTCATTTGGTGAATCGCTGGTTTATGTCCTGCCCTGCGTGTTGGATGACACTGGCGTCGTACGAGTGGGGGGACTGTGCACATGATGTGGTGCCTCTGCACAGCCGCTGCAGCCACCTCGAGCGTTTGCCGAGGGTTTGATTTTCCCTTTGATGGGTGCTTTTCAGGCAGGCAAGAAGCGCAAGGTGCTGGTAAGGCTTATGTTATTTAAAATAGAACAAAAACAACTTTTTGAAGAGGTGAGTGGGATGGGAAAGGGATGGCCAACCACTTTTGTTTCATCTTGTGGAAAAAGCAGAAAGGATCCAGTCTTTCTGTAAGGACTTTCAGAAACTCTCCAGAGGAGTCTGCTCCAAGAGCTTGGAGCGCCAGTGACGGGAAGGCCAAGGGAAGGGAACGGGAACGCCTGTGCATGCGTTCTTGAAAGTGTCCAGGAGCACAGCTGGCTTCCTTCCTTGTCCCTCCTACTGAGGAATAGTCTGTGTGTGTGTGTTTATATATCTATATCTATCTATCTATATAAAACTTCACAAGCTGTTTTATTTCATGCCAGCCATAAAACAGGGCATCCAAGGAATCCCAGGCCCTTCGTGTCTGCCCATTAATATAGTGAAAAGGCTCCAGTTTGTCACTTGGAAGGGATTCAGCAGCATGAGCTTTACCAGCATGTCTGAAGCACTGCTTTTCTGCCCGGTAATTGATTTCTATTCCATAAATAGTGTTAAGAAGACGTAACATAGGGCAATAATGATCCAGGACTTTTTTTTTGCCCTGGGAAAGTTCCTTGTATAAGTAGTAATTTTTATTTTTAAACCTATATCATATGTAACAATTAAATATGTGAGTTGTGATTTGAAAAGATTATGTTGAAGTATGTGCAGTCTTTTGCAGCTAGTAGCTTAATGAAGGAGCAGATAAGTGTGATCACTGTGTATGGCAACAGAATAAAACTAAAACTAAGTGTTGCTCAGAAAGGAAAGCAGATGCAGATGCCAGGAGCCTCTTAGTATGAGGATGCAATGTCCAGCAGTTAGTGCTAAAAGGTGCAGCAGTTATGTAGAGCTTGGAAGCTCTCTCCCATTTCAGTGTCCTGTGGATGTGGCTGGGACTGGTAGCGGGGTGTCCTATTCCAAAGGAAATAAGCGCCACTGGAGTGGTGAGAGGGAGAGTTGGCTTTTCTGAAAATCTTGCCCCAGGAGTTCAAATATGACACTTGTATCCAAGCCTCTCTGAGAACAGATTCATTTACTTTTGGTGCAGAGAGCAAGTACTAACACTTTGATACGTAGAAATCACAGAGCTCACTCCTGGACCTCAGGTGTAGCTGGTTTTAAAGAGGCAGGTAGCAGAGATCCTGCAGGCAAGGGAGGTGAGAGCAGGTTTCCCTGGCATGTTGGCTTGCTCCGGCACGGAAATGCCTCCATAGTGCTTGCAGCGCGGCGCTGCAGGCGAGGAGAGGCAGCGGGGGCACGGCAGGGACGAGGGACGCGCGCCGCGGCTGCACTGCCGAGGTGAGCCCCGCCGCGGCTTCCCTGGAGGTGTCGGGCAGCCATGGAGAATAAGGCAAATACAGCTGTTATCTGCCTGTGTGACAGCGTACCTCACATTGTGGAGACAGTCTCTGAAATGCACTTCTTGCAGAGTCATTTTGGTAATCCCTTACCAGAAAAAAAACTTTACACCAAAAAAAGTAAGAGCTTTACTAAAGTGCAGCAGAAGACTCCAGCCACTTATCGTCTTGATAAAATGGAGCTGCGTAGTCCTGACCTGCTCATCAACATAATGATCAGGTAGCTGCTGCTGCTTTAATAAACACTCCGAATTTGTGCCTATGGTTCTACAAAAAAGTTTGTTCAGTGGGAGAAATGTGGTTAAATGATTTATAGAAGGCAAACTATGTTAGTAAGTTGTTTTTTGTGTATGATTTGATGCATTCAAGAACATAAATGGAAATTAAAACCCATGGGACTGTTTTTCTCTCTTCTTCTCCTCCTCTCTCTCTTTCTCCGTTCCTCTCTCCATCTCTGTTTCTCTCCCCCCCAGAGTTTTCATTTCTGTTTTATGATGCCTGCTTTGTGTTGCTTGCTGAGGCTCGTCAGCAGGTGAGCGGGTTGGGCTCACCTGCTGTGGCAAGAGCGAGCGCGGAGCACGGGCGCCGAACGGGCGAGAGGAGAAGCAGCGCTGCTCTGGGCAGTGGAGTTGCCACTCACAAGGTGCAAAAGCTACTGCAGTTAAGCCCAGAAAAATGCTGCCTTCTTGTGTTCAGTTTCCACAGCATTGGTAAACACGTGGGGTTTGCTAAAAGCCAGGGCCTGTGCAGGTTTTGGACAGAGTTCTGTTTATTTACTCTTTAATTAATTGGCATCTTGAATTTTAAATCATAGTTTTTTCACTTCGCTCTCACTGTGGAAATTGTTAATACCTAGGGAAATAACAAGCTTGACTCTGATCTATGAATGGAAGTTTTAGTTTTGTTTTAATTATTATCTAAAATTTCCTCTTTCATAATCTCAGAGGAAGCACATTTTAAAGTCATTATCCATCGATTTCTGTATACTTAGTCATTACCATGCTGAAGTAAAGCATGTAACAGGACAGTTTTTATTCCCTGGCAGAGGAGGAGGAAAATCCCTTCAAAAATGCTGAGTTTTAAATGATTGCTTACTGATGCTTGCTAGCTAAATGTTATCTTTTTTTTTCTGTGATAAAATACATGGAGACTTGTCCATGAAAATGAAATATGTATTTGATTATTATTGTTTTCAACATTTTTCTTGGGATTGTTCTCAAATCACTGTTCATCGGTCACTTCAAAATTTTTGAGAAGTATTTGGCTGTACAAAGAAACTGGTTTGTAGCTTTAGAAAGAGTAGAGCTTTTTGATTTCCAGTGGCATCACGGTTAGACTAATTATCTAGTAAAAAAGACAATGGACTATATAACTTTTACATGCTCCACTTTTTAAATAAATGTTGTACCAAGAATGCTTGAGTTATTGTTTACTTAGGTGAATTTAATGAATTGACTATCTGTAGCAAGTGATATTTGAAATGCTAGTGGCATGACTTCTGAAAACCTCCGCGAGATTGCTTTTCAGTTCTGATTAAGGATGAGCAGCCTTTAGTTTATTGATATCTGTTTAAGACTATGCATTTTTATTAAACACTCCTGTCATTATCTGCCATTCTCAGTCATCTGTTTTGTGACACTCTGTTGATCCTTTAGAGCTCTTGGCTGCTTCTTCTGCCTCCTCATGATTTCTCACTAAAACGTTTTAAGCATGACTGTCTGAAACACTGATGGCATTTCAGAGTTAATATCTAAATTATGTGTTCTGTTTGTTCAGGATAGGTTCAGATTTTGACTAAAGCCTGATACGCTCGTCCGAGAGTATAAATGAGATGATGTCTACGAAGTTGGGTGGAGGTCCCTTTACACAAGCTGTCATGGTGCACTTTGGGTTGAGCAATCCAGGATGAAATTACCACTCCTGTTTGACTTTTAGAGCATGAAGCCACCTTTCTTGAGTGGTTTGAGGGGGAAATGTGTGAATATATTATTTATTTTATTTCTTATATAAGAGTATATAACATACATAAATATAGCAGTCCTTACTTAAGAAGGGGAAAGTAGGACTCTAGTTATACTCTAGCTATATGTCGTCACAGTAATAATGTGATGACAAGGTATCCTTGTATCCTTTGCTAGTTTACTTCTTGTCATGAGACTCCAGCAGATCACGTAGAGCAGTAGTCGGTAGGATCTCAGTAGGAATGTGTAAGCTTCCAACTCTTGCTGCTTGTGGTGATCTGTGGCTCTGGCTTGGAGGAGCAGGGATGTCGCGTCCTTGTGCTGCTCAGTGCTGTGTCTGAGCGTCGCCTGCTGCGCTGCTCCCACAACGTTCTGTGAAGCTGGCAGAGGCAGGGTTGAGGCCTCAGAGGAGGAAGGAGGTGCTTGGGCTGACGGAGCTGGAGGCCTCGTGCTGCTGCCAGGGAGGATCTCCACACGCGGTGCCTCGCTGTGCCCGGCACCACCGCTGGCACCCAGTTTGCTCTGCTGGACAGGCAGGAAAATGTTTGTTTACCACTCTTTCCCCCATGGTAGTTTCTGGGTCATTTAATGGATTGAATCAGCTCACCAGGGTGCTGAGAGAAATGCCAGAAGCAGTGCAAGTGTGGTAGAGGAGGAGCAGATGCTGTGCAGTTGTCTCCTATGTGAATGTTTCAAAGTAGGAGGGCGAGTGTGGGACCATTTGCAGTGGAAACTGATGCAGGTCTGCAGTGCTCAGAGCCCCCTAATGGCTCTGGGGCTTGTGGAAGGAGACAGCCACATCTGCGGAGCAGCTTTTGTGCAATAGGCCTCTACATGTCTTTGGTGCCTATGGCAACAGGGAGCGATATGAAAATGCAAGTTCTTTTCCATGGGAAGAAGCGAGGCCATGGGGAATACTTTGGGAGAGCCCGACCTGTGCATGCAAGGCAGGCAGGGCAGCCTGCTGCACCGGCCTGGGCTGAGCAGTGTCTGGGAAATAGCACCGGGATGCAGCTCGTGGGTTCTCTGGCCCTGCGGGGGCAGCTGGGCTGCATAACCAAGCACACATCTGGCCTTGCTGCTGAGGATGCAAATAGGAAGGGTTCATTTCGTGGCCTAAGTGACAGGATTGCTGTGGGAGGCTTAGTGATGGTAATGGAGTTCATTCGGGAGGAACAGCCCGTGACCTGGTATCCTTGGAAATGCAGGTGTTCCCAAAAAGCTAAAGATGCCTACAGAACATGGTGCCAGTTTTAATTCACTGTGCTCTCAATCGTTCCTTTTCCTTTTCGGCCTCAAGAGGCAATGTCTTTCAGAGCATTTAAATACTTAGTTTTTGCTTTGGTTCAAGTAATCGTGAGGTGTTACTTCATGCTATTGAGAAGCGGAGCTGGGTGTATCAAAAAGAGGCTGAATTTCATGCTGTAATAACATGGATCAATACCACATGTGTGATATATTAAGTGCCAAGCCAAGGAGAAAATGGTTGTTGCTGTTTGAGGGGAGAGATGAGCTGTGTGCCTTGCCTGCTGCTCTAAATGGACTGCTTGCCGTGCAGTGGGGAGCAGCGTGGGGGAACTCCGGGCCGCTCCCAACCACGGCCGCGAAGGCTGGAGCAGCAGAGCGGCCCTTGGGGAGCGCAGGCCTCTCGGTGAGCTCGCTCTGGTCGGCAGGGCCGGGCTCGCGGCCCTTCCCGGAGCGGCGAGGCAGCGCTCGGAGCCAGGACGTGCCGGGGGGTTTGCTTGGCCGACGTGGAGGGCAGGTCTCATGAGCCCTCGCGGGCTGGGCCCCTTGGTGTGATTTGCTGGCCTCAGAGTGACCGTAAGGAACTGTAAATGTGCGGAGTCATCTGAGGATGTAGAAGGAAATCTGAATGCGCACTGTGGGATTTATTTGGGTTTTTTTTAGGGCATTTTTTCTCTTACAAATATTCCCTCATTCTCAAGCCAGGCTGTGTTGGGAAGTGAAGCGGAGGCTCCGCTGCTCCTGCTCCACTGCCCTTCAGGCTCTGCCTCCTTGGCGTGAGCGCGTGGCTCGCGCCGTTCCCCGGCGGCGCGCAGGGTGGGTACACAGCCGCAGGACACAAGGATGAAGTAAGTCTCCAGGCCTAGTATTATCTGAGCTAGGCAAGCAGGCACTGGGGAAATCGGAGTTCGTGTGTGCCTTTTGTTTGGTTGTTCTTGTGTGTGTGTGTGTGTGTGTGTGTGTGTGTGTGTGTGTGTGTGTGTGTGTGTGTGTGTGTGTGTGTGTGTGTGTGTAAGAAGTCACCTTTGCTTTAGTGTTGAAAACTGGGGAGACACAAAGCCAAGAATCTCTGTCTCTTCGTCTTTAGACCAATGCAAAGCAGCAGCCAAATTCCCAGGAAGTATTCCTGGTCAGGCTATTATTTCTCCTGCCCTGTCAGTCACCCTGGGAGCCTGGGCGTCACCCTGGGGCAGTTCCTAGTTGCCATCACTCTGTTTCAGTCTCTTGAGATCGCATATGCTGGTTGTCCTTGGCATTTCTACCATGCACCTTTTCCTCTCTATCTGTAACACTAGGGCATATGTGTGTGGGTTGGCAAGCCCTGAGCTCTGTTATGGCAGTTGCCCTTGACCCAGCCTGTTCCCCCCACTCTGGCACCAGTTCTAGTCTGGAAACTTGATGCACAAGGTTTTTATTGTATTTGTCTTCCTAAGCGGCACCCTAGAGCTTGTCTTGGGTTGTCCCTGCTGCTGCTGTATTTATTTTACTCCAAGTGCACACCGGTCTAGTTATCAAGAGCTGAGTGACCTCACCCTGAACGTCGTGGGCTCTGGAAGTCCCACGTGCACCTTCTGGTGTCAGTGACCCTGTTGCAAAGCCAAAGGTTGAAAGCAGTTACGGAGGTGCCTAATAGCAGGGGTGAGGCCTCACGCGGCGCGTTTAGCTTGAAAGGATGCATGCGCTGATAAGCAGATAGCTTTGGGTACAAATGAGCTACGCATCCTGCAATGAGAATTTCAGTAGCAGGTTTTGCTTAAATAACTACTGATTCCTTCTCCATAGCATCTCAGGGCTGCCCTGTGTATGCTGTATATCTGCATTCCTCTGTAGCTTCACTGAGTCACAGAATGTACTAGGTTGGAAGGGACCTCTAGAGATCATCTGGTCCAACCTTCCCGCTCCAGCAGGCACACCTAGAGCATGTGGCACAGAGCGGCATCCAGGCGGGTTTTGAAGACTTCCAGAGAAGGAGACTCCACAGTGGGAACTTCCCATTCTGTACTGCATTAAACAAGCTGCTGAATTTCATAATGGAGAGCTTCACAGCTGATGCCCAAACCAGTTTATTTTTCTATTTCAGTACCAGTTTTTGTCTTCTATTGTCCAATCCATGCAGATTGCTTCCATTGCCATAGGGCTCCACATAAACAGTGTTAAGCTTTTTGCTGTGATCTCGGAGTATCTGTGAATATTCATCATTTTCCATGTTAGTGTGACATTTCTCCTGAACCTCTCTTTTACACTGGTGCTGACAGAAATTAGAGCAGTTGGTCAATTCCCTTGTGTGCCAGCACTGCTCACTGTCCTAGTGGCCTTGTACTATCTTGTTCCTTGTGCTCCCTAATCTCTGGCTTCTTTTGTGTTTAGTTTATAGGTTTATGAGGGAGGTGGAAAATAAAACTTTTTCAAGTACCACAGTTAAAAGGAAATTGTAATTGTGGTCTTGCTGTTTGTTTTGTTTTTTGTTTTGCATGGCCACATATAAAAGTTGTAGTCCTTATGGCCAAATGCACAGGCATATCTTTGGTCCCCAAGCTTGAGTTTTATTGTGAAAATATGCATACATGTTAAGGTTGTATAGGAGAAGATATTTAAAAAATAAAGAATACAGAGAATGCCTTAAAGAGTCATATTATTTCATATCATTTATTGATATTAAAGACTAAAAATATTTCCCCTGAAGAGTTAGTAAAATGTAGCATTAACATTAATAAAAAGTTAAAACAAGTTCAAACTTGCTCAAAAGTTTAATATCAAGAAATTGTATTAGATAATACGACTCTTTAGGGCATTCTCCATATTCCTTATTTTTTAAATACCAGCTCTTCAGGGGAATTATTTTAATAATTATGAATGTCTTTGCTGCTGCCTTCCAAACTGTTCTGCAGCTTATTTCTGCAGCTTATTTCTGCAAGCGCTAAATGAAATGAAAACAATTTCAAGAAACGCAGTGGATTACTTTTTTTTTTTTTTTTTTTTTTAAGATGAGTGCCTCAGGAAAGGTCCTGAAAAGCACGTATATACATGCGTTCACTTTTTGATAAAGAAACCTTCAACCATTGTCTAAAATCAAGTACATGGGGTAGATCTATCGGAGACTAGATTTTATTACCTATACCCAGTAAGAGGGGAGAGGGGATCTTATTAACATGTGGGGGATTGTAAGGAAGAGGGGGCCAAGCTTTTTTTGGCGGTGGCCAGTGATAGGACAAGGGGTAACGGGTGCAAGCTGAAGCACAGGAGGTTCCACCTGCAGGTGAGGGGGAACTTCTTTACTGTGAGGGTGACAGAGCAG
>JAUBOD010000289.1:0-12678 GCA_032353885.1 Nothura maculosa | reverse complement strand
GCAGCGACAGCAGCCGCGGGAGCCGCCGCAGCGCCGCCATGGAGCAGCGGGAAGCGGCGGGGCGGCGCCGGCCTTTGCCCCAGGAAGCGCCGGGCGGGCGGGCGCAGCATGGCCGCCTCCACCAGCGCCAGGAGGAAGAGCCGCGGCCGGGCGGCCGCCTCGCCCGCCGCTTCCGCCGCTTCCCCCGCCGCCGCTCCGGGAGGGCCGCTCGCGCTCGCCGCGGCCCACGCCGTGGACACGGGTAGGGGCGCCGCGCCGCGAGAGGAGGGGAGCCGAGCCGAGCGGGGCACGGCGGGAGGCACGTGCGGGAACGGCCGGTAACGGTCGGCGGCGCGCTAGGGAACGGCCAGTAACGGTCGGCGGCGCGCTAGGGAACGGCCGGTAACGGTCGGCGGCGCGCTAGGGAACGGCCGGTAACGGTCGGCGGCGCTAGGCAACGGCCAGTAACGGTCGGCGGCGCGCTAGGGAACGGCCAGTAACGGTCGGCGGCGCGTGCAGCTGCGGCCGGTGGAGAGGGGCAGGAGGCGCGTGCGGGAGCGGCCGGTAACGGTCGGCGTGAGCGGGGCGGGGAGCACGTGCTGTAACGGCCGGTAACGGTCGCTCCCGCGGGTGACCGGCCCCGGTGGCACCAGCCGCGGCGGCGGGGCCGGGAGGCGAGGTCGGAGCTCTGCGCTGAGCCCCGGGCCGCTCTGCTGCCCCTCGGCGGGGTTTGTGCCTGCGGCCACAAGGGAGAGACGCTGACCTCGTCTGCTGGGTGTGGGGGAAAAGAACAACAACAACTGAAAATAAAACCACGTAATTATCTCCTGGAACCTTTAGAGGATGACAAAGTTCCCAAAATGCTGCGGAGGGTCCTGGTGCAGCTGTCGCTGAACAGCATGAAGTGCGCCGGGATCTGCATCGGGCGCCCGGCCCTGCTCACCAGCGCGCTGGGAAGGCAAGAGGTGAGGGCCCCACGCCACCGTCCGTGTGCTCTGCCTGCCCATCCACTTGTTTTCCATAACCCACCCAAACGGAGCATGCCTTTGCATGCACAGTGAATGCTGCCTTCTCTCTTTTACACTGCAGTTACGGGTTTTTTCTCAGAAAGCGCTTTTGTGTGTTTTATGTACATGCATATAATTATATATATATGCACAGGTGTACGTTTAGCTTGTGATGATGAATAAACTTAGCCGTTTATTCTTTATACCAGTAGTTTTGTCCATTTTCCAAGTCAGAACATGGTATATTTTATGTTTTCTGTAGCTTATATGTAATATCTGTGTGACAGACTTGTCTTCTCTATGCAAAACATAGAAGCATTTCTGCTTTTAAAAGATAACTTAGTGCATATCTCAGGACTACTTATGCCTTTTCTACCCATGGAACCAGATTTTAACCATACATGTCTTTTTTTCCAGCCCATGGTTTTATTGGTTTTATTAAAAAAGCTTAACTTTTTTTTTTCCCTCCCCTCTCTCATCTCTTGGAGGACTTAGAAAGTGGGAGAAAAAAAGCTCTCTCTCAACCCAATGACAGTTGTTTTTCTTGGTGCTCTCCCTAGGTCTGTACTGCCTGGCCCACAGCAGGCTTCCCGGGAGGGAAGGTTGGGCTCAGTGAGACCACGCAGAAGAACCTGCGGGTGAATCCCGGAGACACGGTCACGGTGCAGCCTGTGACTGGGGCCGTCATCCAGGCTGAGGAGGTAGATGTGAAGCTGAGGTATGGCACTTGTCAAAACCAAACACTGATGAGGCATGGGAACTGCACAGCAGGCTCTCACCTCTTAGAAGGTGACAGTTTTCTCTTTCTTCTTTTGGAAACTCATGTTCCCAAAGTCACACATACATGGGTGTTCTTAGGGTTAAGGCTAAATTTAATAACTGGTGGATAAATGCTGCCGAAAGAACTGCTTCTCCTTTCTTCCCTGTGTAGTGCAACCCTTCTCGCTATTACTGCTCCATTTTTGTGCCAGATTGGTCCATCTCTCCGAGCCTGGCAGCAAATTAAGTAAACAAAATGAAGATAATTTCTTGCAACTTGAGCAAGCTGATTAGGTAGCCATGATTGCCATGACTAGCTCAAGAGAGGGGCAGAAGGGAAGAGAACCAAGTAGGGCCTCCTCTGTAGGCAGCAGCATCTTGCTTGAGCAGCTCAGCTTCAAAAAGTCTCAGCTAGTGCTGTGTTGAAGGGTGGGATGCTACCGAATCCATTAGTCATAAGAGGTTTGTTATTTTATGTTAAATGAACAAGTAGTAACTCTATTGTAAATAGTAAACTGGAGGCCCAGTCCTCCTGAAGTTGAGCTCAGGCTGCCTGTCTGGTTGAGGCAAGAGTGTTCATGTGCATGAGGAAGGCTGATTTTCTACTTCCGAGTTGCTCATGAAGTTGATGTCAGGTTAGAAAGGCCCAGGGGGACCTTGTGTTGTCATGCCTTGTCTTGCCTGTGTTGCTGCTAACACTTTGCAGCACAATTCCTAACAACATATAAGAAGTTCTTGTGGGGAAAAGATCCTTTTGCAGTTAATAGAATTACTGGTTGTCAGGGTGAGGAGAGTATAGGAGTATTGGTCATTTCTCCCCAGGCTTCAGTTTTGTATTTGCGTGCTTTCATGCTTTGCTTTTACTTGGTGGAGTTTTTTTAGGATTGTGAACTCTCTCAGTTTTTCTCTCAAAAAGAAAAGGAGGAGGAGAAGATACAATCAAAACTGCCTTGAAATTACAGAGTTTAGTTAAAGTTAGCAGTTTATTCATCTGGTAAAATTTTTTGACCATTTTTATAACAGGCCACTGAGTCAGAATTTGGTTCAGTAGGGAATCTGGTTATAGTTAATTCTTAAAGTTATTTTATAGTTATTTTGCAAGAGCCCCAAAATACTAATTTCTGTAAGTCTTCCTCTGCCTTGTCCAATCTCAGTTTCTGAGTGGGACCTTGTTTGGGAGATGCTGTTTTCCTACAGAGTGACTCTTGGAAATGCTGCTGGGGTGACCTTGATTTGTCAATGCCATCACCACCAGTGTGGTGTCAGTTATAGCCCTGCTAGTTAATGTGGCTGTATATTCTGTACTAATTCCCTCTAGTCGGCTTGCGTTCCCCTTCATGCCTGTGTTCTCACCAGAAAATGAAAATAATGATGTAATTTTTGCTATGCTTGACTTAAGCTGTAAGAAGTCTCATTCTTATTACATGCTGCTTGCTTATAGAAGTAATTGAAAACACTCATTTTATTGAAAGTAAAATCAAAATAATAGACTTGTTAAATAACCATGTACTGTGGTTATTATAGGTAAATATAGGTACCATAATTACTAACTCTAGGGAGCTGTTTGTGTGTATGAATTATCATTTCTTTTTAGCTAAAATCAACTTCTCAACCTGCGCATCTTATTAAATACGAATTTACTTATCATGTGGCTCTGCTATTCTGAGACCTCTCCTCTTAGACAGATAAGTAAAGATAGAATAAAGATAGAATAGTATCCCTCTTTCCCTTGAATTGATTCTTTGTAAAATTACTGAGGATTGAATCTTTATTTGTGGGTTTAGAGCCCCCTCTGTTGATTCCAGTTTTATTTGCAGCTGCCCTGTCTGCTTCCAAGGCTTTTGGTGATCATGCTGTTCAGCTTTTTGACATACCCGCCAAAGGGCTTACAAAGCTGTGCATGTTCATCTATAGTACGGAAGCCTTTGTAGTGAAAACAATGGCTGTTGTGTTAGGATCATACAAATATTTTTAGGGGAGTAAATGTTGATAAATTAGCGAAGATTTATAATATGTTTTAATAAAACTTGAAACTGAATGAAATGGGCAAAAAGTTTGTGTGGATAAATTATGTAAATAATGGAAAAATATCTTGAGCTCTTTGGGCACAGGCAAGTGACTGAATCACAGGTTTTATAAGCTGTAGGTATCTGAGGAAAGGGGAGGTTAATGATACCTCTGCTCTTATTGGATTTTAAATATGATGTAAGATATCTGTCAAAGACTATTTATATTGCTATATTGTATTTGCAAAAGTGGAAGAGATCTTTCTTATGTGCATTTATTTCAATTCAGTACATGTAGCAATCACCATTCCATCTGGTCTGTTGAAGGAATCATGTAATAAACATTATGCTTTTATAAATCTTAAGACATGATAAATGTAAATAAGTGTATTGCTTATTAGTGTTTTTATGAAAGATCAAAACAAAATTAAATACTTTACACTTCTATTGTTACCTATGAGACAAGTATCATTAGCATTAAAATAAAAAGTTACAGAGATTGTGATGTGATAAATCCCCTTTCTTTCTTTGTGAGGTTAAATTATACAGTGTAAAATTGTCGTTAAGTAATTACTAATCAGAAAAAAAACCAAATTTCTCCCTACCGCAGAGACAAGGATGCCTCTATTAATGCTGAGGAAATGTCTGTCTGTCTACTGAGAAACCTAGGTATGAGTTTTGTTGCTTTTCTTTTAACTTTTCAAGTCTTTTTTTTTAAATTTTCCTTTCTGTAGTGGGAGTTAAGGATTTGGATAGAAAAGTTTCCTTTTACAATTTTGATGAGCCAATTTTTACAATTTTGCAAGGCAAATAGAACATTGTTCCTTTAGGGCTGTATGTGCTTTGGGCTAAATTGTTCTTCTGTGCTGCCGGTGTTCAGCTGGCCGTTATCCTGGCTGCCAGTCTGTTGTGTTTGTGTCTACTGCTGGTTCCAGCTACAATTGTTTAGCAATCATTGATGATCTTCTGGCAGACACTGTGACTTATTGCAAAGTTTCCTTTGCGTTGCACAGGGAAAGAATTCAATATTATGACCCGAACACACAAAGTAGAGATCATTATTAACATTATCTTGTACCCTGAAACTTTTCTTTTTTAACATTGGTGACAAATGTGCAAAATCGATATACATTGGATGGTGGATATGCTTATATAAGTCAAAAGCAAACCCAAGTTCCTGCACAGATAAGGTGATATTCAGAAGCTGAATTGCTTTATTCTGTGAGAGTCTCCTGGTTTAGAGATTGCCAAACTTGTTAAATCGCCAACCTGCTGTGGCCATCTGGGAAGCAGAAAATGAGAACTAGATTCCAAAAGCGTGAACTTGGCTAGGAATGATAAATCTTGATAGTTTTTTGCCTTTAATGGGAAGATTAGTATGAGAGTTAACATATATTAATGCTGAATCTACCTGTATATGAAATGATGATTTTAGAAGGCAAAATGATTCCATTTTTTAAAATGTGATCTTTAATTATGTTAATTTATAGCACTTGTTACAACGAAAGAATTATTCTGTTACAACAGTGCCTGAAATTTGTTTCTGCCAAATCAAATTGAAATGATTGAAATGTCTTTTCCTTTTTTTTTTTTTTTTTTTCCCCTTTCTCCCTCCTTTCTTTCTGAACCTTATTGTAGATGGGAAAGTCGTTTTGCCAGGAAACCTCCTGGCTTTCACTTTCTATGGCAGACTTTGTAACCTGGTGGTAACGAGAGTGAAGGGGAGCGACGGTGTGGAGCTGACGGCCCCGAGCGATGCCCTTGCCAGCGCGCTGCACGAGCCAGACCTAGAGGCAGCTGAGCCGGAGCCACGGGCGCTGGATTTGTCCCTGCAGCTCAGCAACGTGCACTTGGATGAGCCTCTGGAGGCTGGATCTCTGAGCACACCAAGCAAACCAAGGGCTCCAGAGTCACCAGTTACTCCCACTTCGGCTCTGGTAGCCAGTGGTCAAGACTCTGGTCAGGAGGATAAGCCTTGTAGTAAGGAAAATACCTCATTAGACCTCACTGATGATCTGGAGCTGAGTGGGAAAGGTGGCAGTGAGAGCCTCCTGCTGCCTGAGAAACCTGGCATGATGGGCAGCACAGATGTGTTTTATTTCATTTCTTCAAGAACTAGAATCAACTTTGTTGAAACTAGGCCCAGCGAGGCAGAAGACAGTGACTGCGAGTCTCGAGTGACCTATGACATGATAGGAGGCTTAAGCAGCCAGCTCAGGACTATTAGAGAAACGATCGAACTGCCCATGAAGCAGCCTGAACTGTTCAGGAGTTACGGTATGATGCCTAAGAGTTGGCTTTCTTCATTTGATACCTCGTTTTCTTTAACATGACTTTTTATTTATTTGTTCTTTTTAAGCAACTTATTCAACTAGAAATATACACTGACTTTTTAATGTAATACCAACTCAGTATACTTGAATGTGCAAGCAATCCCTAGCTCTTCTATATCCCTACTCTATGGATATCATGAAGAATTAATGTTTAGTTTGTGTGAAAAATAATTGAGTAGGAAAGAAAGATGTTTGTCTAGGAAAGGTCTGTGTCCATAAATAATTTATGACAAACATTGAAGAGTTCTCTACTCAGATGTTTGAAAGGTGCAGATGTTTCTTGTGACCTCAGAAGTAATTTTTGGTGGAGTGAACTTAATATACATGTTTTTAAGTTAAGAAAAATTCAGTCAGATTATTTCTTCTGTTTTTTTTTTTTAATCCTGTCTGTTACAGAGTTCTGTGAAATTTTAAGGCAGTATTTGGGAGGTTTTGCATGAACTCTTTAACATATTTAGTATGGAATTGTAGGGTTGAAAAGCTAATGTGTTTAATATTGCTATATATTAAATCATATCTAACATGGAACATGAACTCATAAGTTTTCTGTGACAAAAAAAACTCTGTCATGTATTTATCACAAATGGTTATGTACATGTAGCTGGAATGTGTGATCATTGCGCATCACTGTGAGAAAGGCCTTTTTATCTCAGCATTTTTATTTCTTTCATTTCACTTTTATTTGTGGCATGATTTCACAGACATCTGGGACAATTTCTGGGACAGTTGTGTTTTTTCCAGTGTGCATTGCATAGGCATAATCTGTGGGGATCAGTGGGATGGGGTGAGGAATGTCCAGCCCAGTTCACAGAGCTGCAACCTCAGCGTTCACCACAAGTTCTTATGCTGGTAAAAGTATTGCTGCAGTATCAAAGGTTTTCATGGTTAGTCCCAGAAGTGCTGGATGAAAGGCTCTGCTAGCAGGTACCTGGAGGAGGACATTTATTCCCTTCTCCCAGTTTCTTGCTGAGCAAACCTCTGTATGTTGGGAGTCTTTATCTGCTCCTGGCTAGTGAGGAAGTCACTTTAGGGCAGACCTTTGGTTGACTCATTTTCTTGCCAGTACAGTAAAAGCCACAGGAGGGAGCAGCCCATGTTTTAATGGACAAAGTAACAGAGTCATAAGACACTTCATTTCTATCCTCTTGTCAGTTAGCAGATAACTTGTGCCCTTTCAAGTATATTAGTTCCTAAAATGTGATCTTCACTGGACATACTGCCCGCAGAAATTTCTTAGTAAGTTTTCCTCGGTCACTTCACCTGTTTGTTCCTTGGTTGTGTTTCATCATTCATTGTGTGCCAGTCTTCTCGTTGTTGAATGTTCAAGTCATCTCTTTCTGCGTTTTAGCTTTTTTCTTACCATTTTTGAATTCATGGCCATTTAATTTGATCCTGTGATCTGAAATGTTTTTCTGAACCGTACCTGGAATTATAACCTTACTTTATACCAGTTATAGATTACTTCTGTCCAATTTTAACTGTATCCAGAATACCTTGTTCTTCTATATCCATTATAGTCTCTGCTTGAATATTTCACTCTATTTCAACTCTAAATATTTGCTATTAAGGAGCAATTTTTTATTATGAATGTGTATTTTTTACTTTTTCATAAGTATTTTTTAAGATGCAATTAATTCTAGAAGCTCAAATCAGACTTGAAGTGTATTTGAGCTGTTTTGGACTGTTGAAGGGAAATGGTTTTCTGATGTTGGAAATTTGCCATGATGATGCTGTAAGTCTTGGATAATAAAGTATATTCATGAACACTGGGTATTCAGTGCTATTTATCTATATTTGAATAAATCATATGGAAAATGATAGTGTTAGGCTGCTGAAAAGGACAGTAATTTACATGGCTGCCCTTTGGACAGAATCAGTTGGACTGTAGAGGACAAGAATGTAGATGTGTGTAGAACGGTGAGTGTTTCTTGCAGCGAGCCCTTCGCTTTGAAGAAGGGACAGTGAAGATATTTCCACTGAGGTCAAGTTATAATAAAAAATAACTGTGGGGCAGTGAAATGTGCAAGTGCAGCTTGTTCAGCTGGGCGTTTAGCACCAATAACTCTTTCTTCTCTGTTTGTGTGCATGTGCCTGCCTGAAGGAATCCCTCCGCCTAGGGGAGTGCTGCTACACGGGCCTCCAGGAACTGGGAAGACTATGATTGCCAAGGCCATTGCAAATGAGGTTGGTGCTCATGTTATCGTCATTAACGGTCCTGAAATAATAAGCAAGTAAGTCCACCTGCTTTATTTTCATTAATACTATAAATATAGCTGCTTAATTACCCGTGCTGCCATCTGCTCCCTGGAGCTCCAGCATTGCCCTGTGTAGAACTGGGTGTGTGGCCTATCTGTGAAAGAGTCAGAAACAGCTCCCTGTTGGGCTTACCTTTCTTGTAATAAAGGTGGTTCACTTGGTTTGGCTTGGAAATTTGTGCAAGGCATGGTCTAAATGAAAAGGGGAGGTTTAAGCTGTATCTGTAACTGCCTCTGTAACTACAACAGTCCTTTCTGCCACCGGAGTGGCAGTAATGAAATGAAAAGATGAGACTCTGGATTAATTTTTCCAGGGAAGTCATTTGTCTTTGTTATATAAAAATACAGAATGTTGCTAACTCAGAATAAGTATGCTCTTCTCTGTGGTTTTTTACTGTCTGCAAAATGGTTATTTCTAAGCTTGTGTCCCATCTTACTTTAATTTCTTGTTTTGTTGGAAATAAAGATTATTTTAGATTTGCTGTGCTTCATCAATTGACTGGAGACTTTGGAAGGGAGGGCTCCAGCTTTCTCAGACACAAGAACAGTAGTTTTCCAGATTGTCTGGAAAATACAAAAACATGTTTCTTATTAAAATATTTTAATTATTACAGGTTTTATGGAGAATCTGAGTCAAGATTACGTCAGATATTTGCTGAAGCTTCTTTGCGGTATAGTCTTTTAGATAATTATATTTATGCTTGGTTATTTTTTTTTTTAATGGAGTGGTCAGGGAAAAAACTTCCAGGTCGTTGTTATTTGTAATACATTAGGAAAAAGCTATCATTTCCTGTGTGTGGAAAGATGGCAAATAAACACTGTCTTTTTAGCCATGAAATTTGTGTATTTAGTGTCTAGTCTTTGAGAGAGTCATATAAAATAGCTCTGGAGGTCGTTGTAAAGACTTTAGTTGTCTAAGTAAAATATTGGTAATTTTAATTATCCTTTTGAACAGTGTCATATTCAAGGTGGGAACTTTTAAGTTGCCTAACAGAGTAGGATGCTTGTTAATTTTATTTTAAGTATATTTTCCTTAAAGAACTCTGCAAATCCTTGCCTTCATGTTTAAAATCTTTCTCAGCACCTTAACACTTGTTTTCCTCTTCTTTTTTTCTTTTCTATCAGTCGCCCTTCCATTATATTTATAGATGAATTGGATGCCCTCTGCCCAAAGAGAGAAGGGGCTCAGAATGAAGTCGAGAAGAGAGTTGTAGCTTCGTTGCTGACTTTAATGGATGGCATTGGCTCCGTAAGTAGACTATGCTGGGGAATATGTATAGGGACTAGAAGAGTACAATAAATTTGCTTCTGTCGTGTAATCAATTTTAGGTCTATCACATTGGTGAAACTAAGGTAAATAATAGGTGAAACTAAACTGAAAGGCACTGCAAGGGACCTCCCAGCTGATTTAAACTTTCACTGGTTGTAACTTTAAAGCTGAAAAAGCAAAGCTTGAGGACATGGGTTAGGATTTTTGACCGAACTCTTCCTTTAGAAAGGGTCTTCTGTTACATCCTGCTGGTTTGATACATTAAATGCTTTGTTTCCAAACTTTGTTTATTCAGGGTCTATTGCTACATTTCATCCTTATGGCAACAAAGTCTTCTAGCTTACACACTTTCCTCAGGTGCAGGGAAGTTTCAATTGTTGAGACTAGATCTAGCTCCTCTAATGCACTGTATGACTACACTGAAGCCTTAGTTTTGGAGCAGATCTTTGCAAGAGAGGCTGCTTGTTTTCCTGATTATTCCTGTTGATTTTGGCTAGAATTCTTTTTTTCTAAAGATGATTTCTGTGAACTGGTAGTCTCAGAGAACCTGTACAAAAGCCAAGGCAGAGACTTGGGCCTGAAGGGTACTGAAAGGGAGGAAAGCAGGAGACAGTGGGATGGAGAGGATCTTGGACATACCCATAGGTACACGTAGTCTGCTGCTACACGTGCACTGTCCCTGCCTGTGTGCTGTCTGTGCTGAACTCCATGGATGATTGGCTTGACAGGGATCACTTTCTACAATTATGAAAAGTTTTCTGGGGGCTTTTAGAAGTAGCATCAGGCTTTCATAGTCCTGTGGTAACTGTGAAAAGTGAGCAGGAAGTATGTCTACAAACTGTGCAAGATGGAATCCTCTCTTTGAGTTAATATTTTCCATTGTTTGGTCTCTTCAGGAGAGCAGTGTGGGGCAGCTCCTGGTGCTTGGGGCCACTAATCGTCCGCACGCGCTGGATGCGGCCCTGCGCAGACCTGGGCGCTTTGATAAAGAGATAGAAATCGGCATCCCTAATGCCCAGGACCGGCTGGACATCCTCCAAAAGCTTCTGAAGAAGGTTCCTCATTCGCTCACAGCAGCAGAGTTGGCGGAACTGGCCGATAGCACGCATGGATACGTGGGTGCAGACCTGGCAGCCTTGTGCAAGGAGGCAGGTAGGAGTCTGTGTGTCTTGTGCAGGATCTTTTATGCTTTGCTGTTAGTCTCGTCATTTGGGTAAAAAAGGAGAAAGACCACAATGTATGCTGGTAAGTTCTGGAAGGATGAGCTGTGCCAAAGAAAACATAACCAGCTGTTGCATAGGAGAAATTCTGATCTTTTGCTCCTTTATAATCTAGAAAAGCACTTTTGTGAGTGTTAATGAGTTGACTGGAGGTTAATAGCCCTGGGGAATCTCATGTACCCTTTGTATCATGCTAGAAAGTTAGAAATCTCTCACTTTACCAATAGTGTAGTGATTTAACTGATATATCCCTTAGTTTTCCTGCTCAAGACTCTAGAGCCTACCGCTTCTCCACAAAGTTTTTTGTTGCTGGAGTTAGACAGCTTGCCCAGCAGATCCTCATTCCCAAGATGTTCAAACTGTGGGCCTAACTAGCATTTATTGTGTCTCTCTTTGGCTTTTTTGACTATATTTCTGGTGGAACCTGGGGTGCAGCCCAAGTAGCTGCCCTGAGCTGGGCTGCAGAGCATCCATAGACACCCTTGTAACCAGGAGGAATTATCCACGACTCATACAGCGTGGGTTCAGCATGATCCAAGGAAAGCTTAAACACAAAGTCACTTCTGTTGTTGTTGGATGAAAGATTAAAAATAAGGTCTGTCAATTCTTGCTTTTTGCTCGAATGGATCTATGCAGTTAACCTTAAATCTACCCATGAGCAGCCTCTTAAAACAGTCTAGTCAAAATATGACCCTTCATTTCTGCTTATGCATATTTTCTCCCTTGTAGTTGGCACCTACATTTGCTGTATGTGTTGCTCACTTTTATTTCCTTTGGCACTGGGACAGCTTCCTCTGGCAATGGTGCAGTGCGCTGTTAATTCTTGCCTTAGAATTTACTGTGAAGATGACACAAGTTTTATTAGGGGTGATGGCACTTGGAGCAGGATGGTTTTTACTTGCGAGTTCCCAGAATTTTTAAAGGCTTATTCTAACATACAAATTTGTGGACTTTTGCATGAAGAAGAAAAGATTTGTGTGGTTATTTCCAGTGCTCTTCGAGTTAGAGTGATAGTTTAAGTTCTCTGTTAACTTAATTAAGTTAGTTTTTGAAAGAAATTTATACAAAGAACATCAAAAATCAGATTCCCTGATTATTTTTATTCCTCTTTTTTTTTTGAAAGTCTGTCAGCCTTCCTGTGTCAAAGACTTTGTATGAATACTTAATGAAAGAAAGTGAACACATAAATCTTGTAATCAAAAACTTTCAGTGGAAAATGTATTGTGAATTCCACATTGATTCTGTGACTTTGCTCACTTGATTTTCCACTTGTAAATAGCTGATACCTGTACCCACTTTATGAGGACTTTCTAGAAAATAAATTCTCAGTGTTGTGTGAATGGAACATTATACCTTCCCTTAGCATTATGCAAACCCAAAACAACGATGGGGCAAGTAGCAGGATCCACCTGCAGGATGCAGTGTTGTCTGGAGGCTTTGCAGCCAGCACAGTGCTCCTTTCACTGAGAGAACCCAAGGTCCCCTTGCCATTAACCTTCTTGCTGAAGGTTTGAATTCGTGCTGTTAAATTTTGTTAACTTGGAGTGACCTCTGCTGGGGAAAATGCAGTTGTACTCCTTTGATTCTTTGCAGCTTAGATGTATTTTCTCTTTTCAAAAAATTCTGAAATCTGACATTAATAAAATTTCAATTTCTCATTTTTGAGAAGTATGTCAGTAGCATTCTCTTTTATGATTGAGTTCTTGAAATCTGTTTTTTTTTAATTAAATTTTCACTCTTGTGTAAAATATTCTAACTTTAATGGGGATTAGAGTTGGACAGATTTGCTTTTGCGAAGCAGTATGTCTTCCCCACAGCGTAAGGCTATTCCATGTGGCAGATTTTCCAG
>JAUBOD010000288.1:479288-490740 GCA_032353885.1 Nothura maculosa | reverse complement strand
ATTGGCCTTCTTGGCCACCAGGGCACACTGCTGTCTCATGGTCAACTTGTCGTCCACCATGACACCCAGGTCCCTCTGCGAGGCTGCTCTCCAGCAGGTTAACTCCCAGCCTGTACTGGTGAAGAAAATCTTTTTCACTGGTGATGTAGTCATGAAACAAGAATAGCAAGTTTCAGTAGGACTTGAGCAGTTTTCCCTCCTGTATTTTGTTTTCGCTGAATAATTTAATCCCTGGAAATTAGGCTTTAAAAACATTAAAGCGTCTTCCTTGGCCCATCATAATTTTTGTCAAAGGTGAGGTATATCCAAACAGTGATGTTATCCCATAGCTTTTATGAACTAAATTAAGTGTGTTTTGGTTTAAGTTTTATAGTTCAATGGCCAGTTACTGCCCAAATAGTAATTTTTTTTCAACTATCAAGAAGGAGCAGTGCAAAGGGAAGTACTACCTGTTTTTCTTGTCTGCAGGAACATATGCTGCATTAGTTTGCAACAGCAGATTTCACTTTTGTGACTATTTTGGGGTGGAGCGGGGAGAGTACCATTGGGTCTAATCCAATTACATCATTCTTTACTATCTTAAAGCCTAGCTATGCCTGAGCACTGAAGTTTTCAGGATATTGAGTGGCTTCTGCTTTCTGTGACATAATTCTTAAGCATATTACCCTTTAGTATGTAAATTCAGACGAGATGATACAAGCCAGTTGTGCTGCTGCTACGACCAGTTTTGTTGGTGCGCAGTGAGGCGGCGGCCGTGTGACACAGCGAGCCGTGGTCTGCGGTGGCCCAGCCACGTTTATCGCGGGCCGGCACAGGCCAACGCACAGCAGCAGCGGCAGCAGCGGGAGGCTCTGTGCACACGTGGAGCTCCCAAGGGGCTGCAGGGGCAGCAAGGGAAGCCTGGCGTCAACAGCCACAGTTCTGCTTTCCCCTTCTCCGTGGTTTTCCGCAACGTCTTTTGTATGATAAACACGGCTAACGCTGCTGCGTTCCCGAATGAGAACTGCACTTCTTCACTTTGCGGTAGATTCACTGCTGACCACTACTTACATTATTAACTCACGTGTTTATTTATTTATTAGTCACAGTCAATTCATTTTTTTAAATTACATGCTAATGAACTTACTTTGTCTTAGCAAACACTTACCAAATGACAGTCACCTTTAATTCGTACTGCTTTCCCTTGTCACTGATTCTCAGTTGACCCAAATCTAAAATTGTTACTCCCCACTGGTTTGTGACGTATGTCTGTCTCCTAGTAATTTATAAATTGATATTCCCAAGAGAGTTTTTCTGGGCATATATGATAGAGGAGAATTTACAAAATGCGGGAAGTTGATAGCATCAGAAAGTTAAAATATCATCAGAATAGTGACAGGCTTGCAGAAATCATAGAAAAATACTGGAGACTTTTCAACTACTGAAAAATTGGGTTTATTTTCAGTTGTACCTTAATTATAACCTCATTTGTTAATCTGTTCCCAAAGAGCCTTCTCAAGAGAGAAGAGGGAGAGTAAGCAAAAGGTACAGGCATCTATATGTGTATCACATCTATAGATAGGAATGTGCAATGTTGGTGCCTCCTGACAAATGCTGAGCCAGTTCAAATGGGCTAACAAGCCAGGGCAAGGAAAGGGGTCAAACTGAGAAACAGGACCTGCCAAGTGGGTTGGTAACATGGAGATTATTTAACCATTTAACAGAATCAATAAAGGGAAAGGGAGAAGGGAGGTTTATAAAGCAGCATTTGTCATTAGCCAGCTCAGAAGAGGCTTGGCCGGGAGACAAGAGGAGCATTGCCTGAAGAGCTTGGAAAGGCACAGGGAGTCTGGAAGTCTGAAAAGAAGTTGTTCTTTGGAGTTTTTAATTAATTTTCAGGAAATCCTGAAAAGATTCGCCTTAAGCCGGAAGCAGTGAAAGAAGAGTCTCCATTGAGGTTTTGTTTAGCTCTACGGGCGCCTGCTAAAAATAGCTGCATCTGTAACCTGTGCCCGCTGTCAGTCAGGAGAGCTCAGGAGAACTCCTCCGTTCCACCGTGCAGGGCGGCCTAGAGAGGAGGTGCTGAAGCTGCTGGAGCTGAGGGCTCCTTGGCTGGGCGCAGAGGGGCTGTGTGGCCCATTTACCAGACAGGAGCCCAGCCTTCCTCGACACATGGTGCCGAGTGCAGCAGGAAGAGACGCACGCAGCTCCTGCTCCAAGCGGGTCGGGAGCGCAGGGAGTGCCCGGCCCAGGGCAGCATCCCCATGCGCTTCCACCGGCTCGGGAACAAGGTCTGCTCTCACCTGAGGAGAACGGAGCAGTGTGAAGGCACCAGGTGAGCAAATTCCCACATCTGCCTTTCCCATCAACTAATGGCTTTTCCTACAGGCTCCCTTGCAGGAAAAGTTACTGCAGGGAGGAGAACGAGGAGGGGAATGAGGAGGAAAGGGTGGACCCGTATTTCACCTTGTGCTGTCAAAGACCACCACTAAGATATGTGTTTTCTCTGTATCTCACTGATAGGGAAATTGAGGGGAAAATAAATTAACACAGGACAGGAAGGTAGCAGGGTTGAGAACAGAAACCAGCTATTAAATCTGAGGAAGGAATTTGGTGCTGAAGCTCACCTAAATTCAAACTTGTAACCCCAATCCCTGCCCTGTCTCACCTCTTCAGTTGCTGCCCGGCTCCAGAGCTCCGGGTGGTTGCAACGGTAAAGTTCCCTTACAGGCGAGAATATCCTAGAAATTGCCTGTCATCATGCAGCTCCTGTAAATGCATCTGTGCTTACACAATGCCTCAATGGCTCATGAATTTGATGACAAATTTGGAGACTTGAAAATAACCAGGCAGCAGACTGCACAGAACAGTAACTCTGAATAGCAATTTCTTAAACTTTCTCTGCCAAAAGAGAGGATGAAGAGACTTAAAGCTAAAAACTGTATTTTGATGGGCAAACTTTTTATTTGTGATCAGTTCTAGTAGAATATGAAGAAAATTAGTTTGCTTTTTTAAGAAAAAAACAAAACAAAACAAAAAAAAGGACCATGGGATAAACATTACGATAACAGTATTTCTAAAGCAGAAACTAAAAATATATGAGGCTTCTTTCTTGTTGAAACTGTGTCAGAATAACTAGGTTGGGTAGCTAAGGTACTAGCTCTTGTTCCGTAGAGTATATTAGTGGTAGCAGATTCTGTTTACAAATCTAGATAGACAGAAGTTCATCCTCTAATCCCCTTAAATAAAAAGGTTAATTGAAATGCTTTGCTTTATCATGTTTATTTTCTCTGCTTTGCATTTCTGAGGGAAGAATGTGTCCAGCTGAAGTATTCAGGAGCCGAAGTATTCAGGAATGCATACGTTTCCTTCCTACTCAGACTCAGTGTTCTCTTGGATAAAGTTCAGGGCCTCAGTGAAAAAAGAAATCAAAAGGAGGTTTTTGCATATTTGCAATGCATACTAATGCTTTCCACTATTATGATCATAATACCCCAACCTATTATTCTATAACCACCTACAAACTGGCAGATTATTATTTAAATAATGGCCCAAAATACGCAAGTTACCTTCAAAAACACTTCTCTTCCGCGAACAGTAATTTAAATGCTAAGCAATCTGACTTTTCTCAAGGAGCTTTATTCCTTGATGGGACCCTCTGCTTGCTTGCTTGCTAGTGCAGCATCCTTGTTCCCAGAGCCAGCAAGAAAATCCAGCGTCTAGCAGACCTGCACCTGGTTCTGCTAGAATTGGTGTGATTCACCAAGTGAGCCCATTGCCAAAGGGCTCCTCAAAGGTCAGGGCCACCCAGAGATGAGGGACAGTTTTCTAATTGGTGTCCAGTCCCTGTAGATTACTTTTCAAGTCAATAAAGATTTTGTTTAAAAAAATAGCAGCTGGAAGAGAAGTGAGAAGTCAAACATAGCAGCTGTTCCAGGGTAGTAATAAAGTGTGAACCAGACTGCTTTGAGCATGGAGTTGCAGAGACTTACACTGTGCCCCAGAAGGTTCCCTGCAGATTCCACTTACCAGGACTGAACCGGTCAGGATTCATTATGCTGGCAAAGAAAAGTGAGGAGTTAAGGAAACTCTTCATTTGTTTTCTCTGTTTAAATAGCAACACTTTCTTAGCTGGAACCAAATTGCAAACCAACAGCAAAGTTGTGCCCCCATCTCGAAAGAAAACAAATGTTGTGAAGGAGGTTAAAATGCTTCTTCCTTAGTATATTTATGTTTTTTTCAATCAAAAAGCTTTACTGCAGCAAGGACTAGTGCTGGTCTAGCAAACACAGTCTTGATTCTAGGCAGAGAGAGAAAGGTGAAACAAAACTAATGTAAATCTTTATGCAAGTCTTCCAAAATTTAAACCAAATTCACAATCAGTAAGAGGAATTTGCTGTTTAAAGACTCCTATACTGGAAAATAAGTTTTCAGGAAGGATGAAGAAATTAAGAGGTCTGATGCTAATGTGGTATAAATAAGCGTGAGAGCTGTGATTTAATATATAAAAGAAGAAATCAGCGAAGCTCCATTTGAAGGTGATGTCTGGCCCAGCTCCTCTCTGAGTGACCTCCTGTGTTTATACTGTAATTAGTTAAGTGTTGATACCTCTAATAAAAGTGGATAATGGCGTTAAGTCATTTTTTACCATTAAACAAACAAACAGACCTTTCCCAAGGGAGTTGTGTGATGTGGAGAAAAGGCACAAGCAAGGAGGGGACACTTCTTTCTCTTGCATTGTCCATGAGCTGCCACTGTCCATTGCCATAAAGGGTTGGCAGTTTTTCATTGCAAGGGCTTTATTAGCAGCTCTCAAACAGGATTTCAACCTGAGGAAAGTGGAAGTGATGATATTGCTCCCCTATGCATATGTACATAGGTATGTAAGGTGCTTATTTCTCACAAGGTACTGAGGAGAGCATCACCATGTGTTTTAAGACACTGTCTACCATTTGGTGCCTGCTTCGTCCTTTCTCCTACCTTGTTTCTCCTCAGACCTCCACTCTATCAGCTGGTCCATGCCTCCCCCTTTGCCTTACGTGACTCAGTGTCCTGCTCTCAGCAGGTTCGCACCTCCCTGGTGATGTTTTTCCCTCACCTGTGGCAATATTCCCAGTACTGTCTGAAGCCTGCTTCGCCCTTGCCCTGTGCAGAGCGGAGGGGCACCCGATTAAGGGGTGTGATTCGTGCCCCCTTATGTGGAAGCTCTTGTGCAGGAAAGGCTCGTGCGCGGTGTTGGAGCACTAGGCCCCCAGCGCCAAAAGAAGTCTTTGGACAACCCAAACAAACATACTAGATGCTAAAGTTCTGCCTCTCTTGGGGCTGTGCAGTTCACTGCATGAAAATCCACTGTGTGGATTTTTTAAAATTTTCCGAAGATAGAGATGCAGGCTGGACAGGCCAGGCAGCAACCAGATGTACATTTGTTCTTGCTCCTTCATCAGGCAAACCCTGTAATAGAAATAGAATAAAGTTTCTGTTCTGGAGGGAAAGGAAATGTTTAGGCTGCAAATAATTTGGACTTGGGCCTGTTTCATGTCATCTTTGCATAGCCCCTCTCAACAGAGAGCCCGGGCCAAAGCTCAGCATGAGGATGCTCTGAATGATTAATAACAACCTGCCCTACATTAAAATCACTTCCTCGTCACTGAGAGGCTTGGGATGGTCCAGCCCATAGGAGGACCTTGTCCTAGCGTGGGAGTCCTAGGCTTGCCTACTCAACTATGCAGACTTATTTCTTTTTTAATGAAGTCCATGACCAGTCCCAGACTCTCCCAAGTATTTCAGCTGCCTTTGCACTGTAATTCTGGTCAAACTCCCCGCAGCACTATGGGCACAGTGTGATCTGGACCTTCTGCAGCCTGCGTGGGAGGGAATGATTCCTATTGCACCTTGACTCCCGCAGCGGTTGGTGTGTTAGCAGTGGGCACGGCCCAGGCTGAGAAGTATTGGCAATTCTTTTCAGAAAAATCAGTGCAAAATCTTAGTGAAGGAGAATTGTGCACCGAAAGGTCACATTTTCAAAAATCAAATATTGAGCAGCAAGAGTGAAAGCCTGCCTATCTGTGTTTATCTGTACATACACATTGCCCATTGGTGTATTAGGCATAATTCAAAAAGTCAAATTCAGTTCTCTCTTTTCTGGCCTGTGCCCCTCTTCTACACTCTGTGCTATTTAGTCAAGTACCTCTTTAATGCAGCAGCAGACCTGGCAGAGATCATCTCTCTGTAGTGTTATCTTGACCTCCTTTCCTTTCAAAAATAAACAAAAAATGGTATATCATTTATTTTACATTCACTACATAACATCAATAAATAATGAGGCTGTGCAATACCTCCTTTCCCCCTATTTTGGCTTATGTTACTATTTTAGGTTTCTTTCTCTTAAATAGGCTAATCCTATGTAAGGATCATACAGAGCAGTGCTGTCACACAGAGCTGTGAAGTGGTTTTAAGGAGTTGCAACATCTTTCTGAAAAGCAGTACTGAAAAAGTAAAAGGTTGATAGTATATTAATATATCCAAGATCCAATAAGAGTGAAAGAACAGTTGTTAAGACATTTTCTCCTTGTGTTCTCCAAACTAAGTTACCTTTTCTTGGAAAGTAGGGATCTCATTTGCTCTTTACTATTCATTGTTTCTGAAGGTAAACAGCACTTAAAAATTTGTTTGTGCCATAATTATATTTTTTAGAGTGGTGTTGTACAGACAGACCACTCTCTCTTCTACCTCCTTTGGTAGGCAGTGGTCAAATACTGGAATAAATCTGGAATAAAGAAAAAGAGAGTTGGAAAGTAAGACTATTTAAGAGGTATCAGTCTCCACGATTTTTAAAATAAGCATTTCTGTGTATACCAGGTAACTAACAAAACTCCACCAGAAGGTTTTTAGAAATATGTTCTAGGCTGTTTAGAAAACTCTAAACAACAATGAAAATAGAGCATGCCAAATGAGTCCATTATTCTCATGGGTGTTTAAAAAACTACTAATGCTCACACTGAAATGTTGTTGTAGGAGATACTCTCCCCTGAATGTCTGATCACACTGAGGACAAACTCTAGTTCAATGAACCTTAAATAACTTACCAGGAATTAGAACCTCAATTCTCCCTGCCCTCTCCTCCCACCTCTCCCAGTTGTACAGACCTTGTTGTAGGGCTCGTCTGCTCCATGGGCTCCTCTTTTCTGACATGGAGTCTGTATTATTCAGTGGGACAAAAGAAATGAAGAGTCTTGTCTTAACAGAATCCATTTACAAATGAATCATAGTAAGATAGATTAGGAGTAAATATTTTCTCAAGAAATAAAATGTACTGTATGTTAAAAACTATCCAGATATGTAGGAAGCCCTGGTGTGATTTGACTGTCTGCATTTTCTCCTCACCAGTTCCAAATTTTTTATGACTCATTTAATCTAAAAGGCCATTTCCTATTCTTTGTAATTATTTACATTTGAAGTTCATCCTCTTTATCATAACTTGCTTCCTGCTGTATTGCAATTCCCGCTCTTGTTTTCATCTCTTTCCATCCGGCTAACCAAGTCATCTCAACCTAAAATGAAATTCATAGTTCCCAAACAACGTTGGATATCTCTCATCTCACAAATAAAAAGAATAGTCCAATTTGTAGTCAAGAATGAGAAGAGGATTGACTTTGATGTATTGGGCCAATGGTTTGTCTCTTCAAGTACCTATGTATGATAGTGGCAGTATCCTGCCCTGGAGAAATGCCAAAACAGGCAAATCTGGGATTGCCTGGCGTTTTCTTCAGAGTTGATTCATAAACAGGAGGTTCCCCTTCATCAAAACCACGGAGCTGGATACGGGGTAATGCTGAAATTCTGCTTTCATAGTTGATGTTTAATCAGTTGTGTGCACAGCGTGCCACTGTGTGACAGGCATACACAGTCTGTTAGAAGATAACAAAAGGCAAAGACTCATTAGGAGAAAAAGAAAGGCACCAACTTGTATGCTGTGTCTTAGCCTGTGGGGTATTAAGCCGTTCACTTTAAATCTGAAGGTTTCATTTTACAAAGCATTTTGGTTTTCCTGTATGGAATTATATAAAACTAGGCAAGAAAGACTGGAACAAATTGTGGTTTCCTATTGCTCAGGACATGAGAGAGTCATACCTACAACTAATCACAAGCATGTCCGTCTGGAAGTAAGAGTAAGAATTGTATCTGGTCGCTATTCCTGCCCAAATAAACGCTGCCTGACTAATGCTGCTCATCTGCACATAGTTTTGGGATGAAGACAGTTGAGCTATAAAACAGCTGCTGTGACTGAAAATAGTCTCCTAATAAGAATAGGCTGGTACCTGTGAGTAAAGTCAGCTGGCCTCCCTAGATAAAAGCACTTCTGATAACCAGGGCCACAGTTAAAGCACATTTGGAAGAGGTGAGAAATTCCACTGGCCTCCCAACCTGAATCACACTTTGCCCTTAGCAGCATTAGTGAAATAAGCAGCCCTCCCTCCCAGACTCTCTCAGACACTTCTGTTACAAGTTGAGCTTGAATTTACAGGCCAACCTGCAGCAGAGCCTGCAGCCAGACATGTCCCTGCTCAGTCTGCAGCTGGAGCCAGCTGGCTCCCTCCTCAGCCACCCAGCCCGCCCTCTTTCATAAGGATCACAGACCCCTGAGGCTTCTAAGAAGAAGACAGGTAGGTCAGGAAAGCTGATCTGCAGAAAGGTGAAAAGGAGCAGAAAGATGAAAGTACTGTCACTATCCCAAGCAAATGTCTCTGCATCACTTTGCATCATTCCTCTTGCATGCATGGTAAGGTCAATCTCTAAATACACAAATGCACATGCTAATTTATCACTTGTGCTTCTTATTCTTTTCAGGAAATGGCACTGACTTTTTGTTGAGAATCAGTGACCTAGCTCCAAGTGTATCAGACTGTCTCCATTACAATATAGCTTCTTTTTTAAAGTTCTTTGTACAGTGAAGACAAATGCAACCAATGAGAATTCTCTCCATTTCACTGAGTTTGTAAGGGGTGGCATTAAAAACTCACAGCTACCTTCAGAGCAATGTGCTTAACTTTTATTCTGGCCTAGAATGTTACAAATGCTTCTCCATGACAAATTCAGCTTTAAATACAAGTTATTCTAATATTAACTAGGAAATGTGAAAACAATAAAAGGTTTTGCTTGTTAACAGCAGTTACTAATTCTTCTGAGTGTCATGTGCAGGAAAAGCTACATTCAGGCATTTCCACCATTTCTTCCTTATTTACTGAAAATCAAAAGTTTCTGGGATGGGGCAGAAAAACAAAATGTTTTCAACGACCTTGTGGGCACACACATTTCCTGAGGAATTTGTGACCACTTGAGGCTATGTGCGAGTGGCCGTAAATCTCCCGGCAGTGCCCTTGCGAGTAATCTTTGATTTTTAGATTCAGAGGGTTTCTTTTTGTTGCTGTTAAAATGCCATTGATTCTAGCTGTGCAGTGCCAAATGCTCACAAATACACAGCAGAAGCAGACTAAAACTATCACCAAAGCATTTTTACAGAGGTGCCAGTGTTTGCAAAGAAAATAGCACATGGAAAGCCAAGTAGGGCTACAGAGATGCCCCTTCTACCCCAGGGCACCAGGTACCCCCATCTCTGTGGGCAGCCCATGGTGCCCACCACATTGTGCACTTCCTCCTGATGCTCTGTGCTGCCTGCTGCAGTCAGCACACGGGACTGTGAGGCAGTATCCGGATCCAGTAAATGTCTGCTACCACAGACCTGGGGGTGAGAGTCCTTGTAATACACAGTGTGTTTCAGAGGTACACAGAGGGGACGGGAGGTGAGTCAGAGTGAGCAGTGACCAGGTAAAAAGGGACTCACTGAAAGGTCCCCATGCCTCACCATGGAAGTAGAGCTTCGTCATGCACGCTGCTAAAGGTCTGAAGGCCTCCCCTTTCATTTGAGTTTCTCTCTTACATCTTTGTCTCCTCAAATGGATTTGAGGTGCTGGAAAATATATCCTAGGCACAGGGATGTTTCCGTTAGTATTTGGTTTAACAGTTCTGACACGGAGCTAACTGCGTAAAACAACTGTGTTCTGGTAATTTGCTGTGAAAAGCACAGAAGACTCAAAAGGAGATTCTTTTGTTCTTTTAAATACCTAGGTGAGTGATGCAGGGCAACCTTTTAAAATCATCTGTGATAAAACTGTCTTAGACAACTCTAGTTAAGTGATACACTGAGAATTTTACCTCAGGCAATCACATTCCTCTAGGGAAACATGACAAAGGTATAAGTGGATTTTGGTCTGCCGTGTCTGTAAGAAATGCACAGCGAGACATTTTCTGTTTAAAACAGAGAACTGTTGCCTACACTCTGTTTCTTACGGCCTCTACAATCCCTGAACAGGCAGCTATGTGCTCATTTTTCCATCCTGTTTACTTTTCTGGGTCATTTCTTCTAAGCTGGCCATCATTGTTTACCTCACCTTACAAAGTGCATTGAAGATAAGGATGCAGAATGGATACGCCTTTTGTCAACACCAACTCCACTTTCCCTGCCAGATCCTTCCAAAGTGTTTTAAAGTGCACTATAGACATACATACATACGATTAATCTTTTATTATTAATAGTGTTACAAGCTATAAAATAACAAAAATGGAGGTGCAAGAGATGGGGGCGGAGGGAAGGTGTTTGCTTTTCCTTTCGTTTCCAACAAATCTGAAGGAAGCCAAGACTGTTGAACTCCAGCTGCCTGAGCAGTCCTGACTGGTGGACTCAACATTACAGTGAGACAACAACCACCATAATGTGGTTTGTATTGGGAGCTTTGTAGCTTTCCTTAAACTCAAGAATAATGTAGCATTCCACCCTATTCATAAAATTCAAACTTCGCTTACTTTCCTTACATATAAGCAGTAGTTTTTTTTTTTTTTTCCACTGGAAATCACAGCATTTTTTCCTTATCTGAGTACTTTTGTGTACCTGCACCCACGTGTTCATTCTATCCCCCGTGGCTGAACTCTGCAAGAAACTTGCCCGTCACCCGATTCAGCCTTCACGGGAAACGAGGAAGGGAATACTAGGGTGATATTAGACTTGCTAAACAACACGCTGGACCCCAAACGCTTCACACACGCTGCAGGTGCCAGCGAGCTCCCTGGGCACGTTGGAAGTGCCTCGAGCTCCCGGATCCCAACCTCCGGGTGTCGCTGGGCAAGGGGAGCGGGCGGCAGCCCCGCGGGGCCGCGGCCGTTATTACGGGCGGCCGTTACGGGCGGCTCTGGGCAGCTCGCACCTGCGCCGCAGGAGGCGCCGGCGAGGCGGCGCGGGGCCGCCAACTCGCCAAAGTTTTCGCGGGCGGGGGGGTGGGACGAGACGGGGAAGGAGGAGCGGGGCCGGGCGCTGCCGCCCGCCGGGGCTCCCCGGGGCGGCGGGAAGCGCGGAGATCCCGCGCGCGCGCGGCCGCCCTGCGCCACTCGGCCGGCGGAGCCCGCGGGGAGCGCCCGTGGC
>JAUBOD010000288.1:426528-440399 GCA_032353885.1 Nothura maculosa | reverse complement strand
TTAAAACCTGCTTGGATGCAGCCCTGAGCCATGTGCTCTAGGTGACCCTGCGTGTGCAGGGGGGTTGGACTAGATGATCTCTGAGGTCCCTTCCAATCTTAAGTATTCTATGATTCTGTGATTTAACAGAATGCCGTTGCTGTCCATACCCTTTTTATCCTCTAATGGTGCGTGTTTCTGCGTTCTCTCTCCCTGGCGCTCCCGCTCCGTCAGTGACTCCGAGCATTCTGAAGGCCATGGCGGAGCGGCAGTTCGAGTTCACGAGCTTCAAGCGCGTGCGCGTTGCCATGGGCACCTGGAACGTCAACGGCGGCAAGCAGTTTCGGAGCAACATCCTCGGCACCAGCGAGCTCACGGACTGGCTGCTGGATTCCCCCAAGCTCTCGGGAGTTTCCGAGTTTCAGGGTAAGGCTTTGAAGCCAAAACGCACACGCAGCATTTCTGCGTGTGACAGCAGTGAATTCAGATAGCAGATTTGGCAGGGTGTTCTGTTCAAAGGCAGTGCGTTATCTCTGAAGGCATTTGCTGTCAGTTCTAAGGGATGTGTTGCCCCATTTTGCTTTGTGCTGCCTCCCATCAGCAGTGGGATGGTGTGTGGAAGCTGCTGATAGAGCAGCTCTTGGATTGGCACTCAGTGACACAGTTTTGGAGCAGCAGCAGTTCAGAATCTACAGGGCCCCTGCATTTTACTGGGGAGCTTATCTTTCCATTCCACATCTCATACTGTGTTTTGCTCCTTGACTTCTTCCCCCTCTTTACTTCATTGTGAGTGGGAGTGAGTGGGAGTTATGTGCTTAGGTGCCCTCAAAATGTCTACTTGGTCTTTATCTGCAGCTAAATATATCTGTACAGTCTCAACTCTGTACTTGTCTGGAAATGTTACTATCGAAACCTTCAGACAGAAAGAGATTTATTATTACATTTGTAATAGGCAGCTTTCCTTGTTCAGTAGTATAGAAACCTTTGGTTCTCGTGGCTTGCTTAAATTGGCTGCTGAATTTCTCATTTACAGAACAAGATCAGATAGTGTAATTGATTTACAGGTTTTGTTAAGGAAAATGAAAGTTGAACACTATCATCTTAAGACTGAATTGTTGTAAAACTAGTGGAGAATCAGTGCTTTTGTTGTTGCAGTAAAGCCTTTAGTTGTGTGCCAGCGTGGCAGGGCTTTTCCAGGCATCCTCTTTAAGTTCAGCAGTTTGGTCCTCAGCAGCTGTGTGCCTCCATGGGCTGTCTGTTTTGGACCTTACATAACTGAGTGCCTGGCTGTGTGATCAGGTGCAGACAGCTGTACTCAGAGCTGCATTTTGTGGGTGCTCAGTCCTGCCTGTTTCAGAAACAGTTTGTGTATGTTAACACATGCCTGTGCTCATGAGACTAAAATCCATCAAGGGCCACTCATGTGCCAGCCCAGCCAGATCTTCTACATGGAGATCTGAGGGCTGTGTCTGAAGAGCTCCTGTGAGAAATCTGCAGCACTTTGGCATGGCCGGGCCCTGTCTATATGGATAGCAATGTTAGTGTAGTGTTTATGTTAGTGTAGTGTCTATATAGCATGGTGTGATATGTTAAGCCCATATGGAAGGCTAGACTAGGTTCCTGTGGTTTTCTACACTTCAGTTAAGTTACTGTTACCGAGGGGTAACAACAGTTTAAAAAACATCCCCTTAGGAGGTGGACACACCTGATGTGTCGATAGATGTGCTTCATACTACTATTTGTGAGCACTTGATCTTCAGTGGGGTGATTGATATTCACAGGTCTTGGCAAAGGAAGTGAGAGTCACAGAGCTTTCGGGTATCCTAGCCTTTACAGGGCAGGTGACCTAAGAAGGCAGGAGCTGGGAAGAAAGAAGATGAGAAGATACTGCCATGGCTTCTTTAAAGCAGCAGATACTTTTACTAAAGGCCTTGAGAAAGGGAAGGGACATACTGGTGTGTTGACAGCAGCTTTGGTTACATGTGGGTCAGGTCAGAAGAGAAGGCAGCGAGGGTGTTGGGTAACCAGTGCAAGAAGACGGGTCCAAAGATGGTGAGAAATGGCTCTTGTGACATGTCGAGGTGAGAGAGGGAGAGCACTGACTGTTTTCTCATTTTAACATTGCTACAATACAAGGCTCTGTTTGGAACTGTTTCCTGCACGAGAGATTGAGACCAACTGCTGGGAGAAAAGCAGGAAAAAATTCCAGAGGAACTGCAGGAGTTGTTTTGTGTGATTAGATTAAAGGAGCTATGAATATGTATGGCTTGGCAGGTGATACCCAAAATAGAACTACAGGAATGTTCTTTGGCACAAATTAGAATATGAGTTGTTAGAAGAAACAACAAAGTAGTAACTCCTGTTTGCATTTTTCTCCCTTCCCAAAAGATGATGAGAACTGCCCTCCTGACATATTTGCAGTTGGATTTGAAGAGATGGTTGAACTAAGTGCCGGGAATATTGTGAATGCCAGGTAGGTTAAGAAAATACTGTTCTTACCCTGACATTCCCACACCAATCAGACAAAATCCTCCAGAGCTCTCCTTTGTATACTGAGACGTGTAGAACAGCTCTTCTAAATCTGTTGCTTGCAATCATAGCTGGAAGTATATTTGCCATTAATAAATCATAGAATCATTATGGTCGGAAAAGACCTTCAAATTGAGTCCAATTGTAAACCCATCACACCTTGCCTTCTAAACCATGTCCCTAAGAGCCTCATCTACACATTTCTTGCCCACTGCCAGAAATGGGGACTCCGCCACTTTCCTTGGCACTCTCTTACAGGGCTTGTCTATAAACACAACTATTAATAATGGGGGAATTCTAAAATGAACAAAGTGTCTCTGTGGCACATTGTATTTGTGCAAATTGTTACTGGAGAAGGAGTTAGAGGCAAAGCCTGAGGTTGGCTTGTCAGCGCATACAGGAAGCTGTGGTATGTACCAGTGGTTTGAATCTGAAGGAGAAGCTGGGATGGGAAACACTGAATATAATGTTTCACATGCTGATCCTTGAGGCTGAGCAGTTGCTTGTCTGTTTTGGGAATGGCGAATTACAGTAGTGCCTGGCACAGCTGCTGACCTGCCTGTATACATGCATGTGTTCATGGGCTTTGGAGATGGGACAAAGCCAGGTCTGCAAAGAGAAGTCTGCACTCACATACAGGCCCTCAGCTGAGAACACCAAACAGTTACCACCCCTGGAGCTTAGCTAGTCTATCTACTACAGTCTGGGATGTAACTGTATCTAATTTATCTCAGTTACACTGTAAGCAAAAGAAATCTCCTTGGTCACAAGATTCATTTAAGGTAATGATTGCTATGGTCAGCTCCCAGTTACACCTAGTGGATGAGGGTTTCAAACTCAGGTGACTCAGGTGCAGTTGCCACAATACAACTCGTATCCAGAGGTGGGGTAACTGCACTTGTGCACTGTGCTCACTGCCCCTGCTTGCTCTGGGCTGGCCACAAGGAGATCCCAGCTGCCTCTGCTGAGCCTTCCCAGCACTCCTGGTCCGGAGTCAGCATGTGCAGAGCCTAATGGGATGTCCATAAACATGGAGCACAGTTAATCTGCTCATTGTATTGATTGTGTGTGATTTCTTTGGACTCCATTAAATGATTTTTGTGCTTATTGCAGTACAACTAATAGAAAAATGTGGGGAGAGCAGCTCCAGAAAGCTATTTCAAGGACTCATCGCTACATCCAGCTGACATCAGCACAGCTCGTTGGTGTTTGTCTTTTCATCTTTGTTCGGCCTTTTCATGTCCCCTTCATCAGGTAAAAAAAAAAAAAAGAAAAGAAAAAAAAGAAAAGAAAAGAAAAGACTACCTCTCTCTTCAGTAATAGCAACTGTTGGAGTGTGTCCAGAGAGGGTGGAAGTGATTTTTCATCATGGTGGGATTCTGCAAAATGGGCTCCAGTCCCTGCTCTACACAAATGAGACTCAGCTCCCTGCAGGGGTAGTTGGGGCACTTGCCTCCTGGGCAGCCCAAGGGCCAAGCAGCCCCAGTCACCTCCAGTTCAGCAGAGGAGTCAGGTCTCCTGAGGCATTCTGGTGTAGCACTTGTTTGGCTGCTGTCTTAGGGGAAAGGGAGTGACCTGTCTTACCAAGTCCAAAAGTGTCTGAGTACAAACTGCAGGCAGGTGCCCCTCTCTGCCTGAGGGGCTGGGCTTGTTTTCTGACCATATACTTACTGGTTTCCTATGGAAATGGTGATGTCTGTGAATCCACTTCTTGTTGTGTAGTTCTCCTCAAATACTGTCTCAGATGCTTACATGGCATCAAGTTGTAAGATACCTTATTGCAAGGCAGAGCCTTAAGTACCTTCTGGAGATTTGTTTTTCTGTCCTCATAGTGCTGCATAAGGAAAAATATATTGAATATTTGGGGATATCATTTTAGTGATGTTGACTGTTCTGGCATACTGTTAATGACCTCCTGTAAATTCTGAGAGTGAGACAGAATTTACCTTCCAGGAATAACTCCAAGGACTCCTGTGAAGGGAGCATTTATGGTAACTTTGGTAATGCAGAAGGAGAAAGGCTGTGTCTGTCCCACCAGCTTAGGCCTATGGTCAGTGACAGGTGTCAACATCTTTCACTGCAGCCCAAAATAAATAGTGAACACAGCTGTCCCAGCACAGATATAATATGTTCTCTGGGGCTAACACTTCCAGGCAGGTAGAGAAACTGTTTGGTATAAGCAAAAGAGTTGGAGATTTTTTTTTCCAAGAATAGCATCCTACAGAGACAGTAGTTGGAATATAATGTGGAAGTCACTGGTTCCAGATGTGAGAAGAATGGGGGAAAAGATGGAAGGGTTATGGGGAAAAAAGGTTAGATAGGTAGTTTTGTTCCCTGACATTTTGCAGAATTGCGGGGCTGTAAGGACCCCTTATGTATTTGCCTCTATCTGATGTCAAGAGAACCATAATCGTGCCCCTGGCTGGAAGGATGCAGAACTGGGTGTGATCCTCAGCCTAGGGGCATCAGTGTCACTTGAGCCTGAGCCAACTCTGCCTGCCCTCAGAAGGATCTCCCTTGTATTAAAGAGGAAGAGAAAGGAAGCAAAGCCGCAGGGATCTGTGCATTAAAATGCTTTTGTCCTGAGCAAGAGTTGGGAGTGTAAGTGTGAATGGGTAGGCAATGAGTAATTAGCTGAAACAATGAAAAAGTGCCCTCCACTCCCTGCAAAGGGACGCTGCTCAGCCACTAACTACATTTTGTGATCACAGTGTCAAAAACAGCCACCTCCTTCTCACTGTGCTCATATCTCCTGAGGAGTGTTGACTGGGCAATGCAATCTAGGTAACCCAGGTGGCCTTGAATTGTTGTGTTCTTAGTAATCTTCCTTCAACAGATTTTTTTAAAATTACATTTTTGTAGTATAAAGCAGTGCAAAGGGGGAGTGTATCTGTCAGCAGTTGGCTTTTCACCTGGATTGCAAGATTCATGACTAAGAAATCTGAGCAATGCAGCAGGAAATGCTTGGTTAAGTGGAGATCAAAAGCAGGAGCACAGGGGCTCCCGTGCAGCAGTTAAACTGCCTAGAATCAGAGGAAGCCCTTTGAAAGTCAGGGAAAAGACAAGAAAGGGTTAGATTATAGTGCCTGAGTTTCATTATTTAGTGCTAATGTGCTGCCCTGTGTTAGGTGAACCCAACCAAATCTAGCCTGCATGCTTATGTAGTTTTCACCATATCCAAAAAATGAAAATAAGAATGATCAGAAGTGCAAAAAGAATTCTCTGTTCACAGAGCTTTAGGGCAGAAATTAGAGAAGAGAAAGAAAATGAGAAAAAGAAGGATCATGGAAATAAACTGCTGTACATTTTACAGCTTTTAGCTCAGCATGGCCTTTCCCATGGAGAGAAGTCAGGTAAATATCAGTCAGCAGCTGGATAGGCAGGCAACAGGAAGAGGGAACTCCTTAAAGTGAAAAGACTGACTATGTGCTTGTTTTCAGAGCAACTGAAGCCTTTATTTTCATAAAACACATTGATGGTGCCCTTGGCCTCCCTTTACAACTGAGGGTGTCTTTTCTGGTGGTTTTCTGCAGCTAGGAAATGAAAATAGCACAACTTGGAGCATCTTCCCATTGCACTCGGATGCGCAGCACCTTTCACAAATGAAAGACTTTGTGTTTTTCTCCCTGCTGCTTGCTTAAAGGCAGTAATATTCTAGTCCAGATCTACTTGGCTTCTATCTGGAAAGTAAAATTTCCTCCATGTGAAAGATATAAATGATGCTGAGTTTGATTTCAGCTGATTGAAAAATTCAATATCCAATATGAGCTTGAGTTTCAAGACATAGTAGCACCACTTAAATTGTTAGGTATTTGAAAATATAGATTCCTCTGTGATCAAAAGTAAGAGGGAATGTAGCAGTAAAATTAATTATTCGAACAGTTTTAAAGATCATAGTAAATTTGTATTGTTTGGCAAGGACAAGGAGAGGAAAATAATTTTGATTCGTTTTTTAGTTTTTTATTATTATGTTATACTTTACATGAATATGCGTACGTGGTCAAGAAACTTCACAGCCCAGTTGATGTGCTTAGCAAAAGCAAGCTCCATGTCCATGCATCAGTTCATGAAGGGGAGGGGACATTACACTGCAAATAAAAGGATTTTTCTTTCCATATCACTGTCAAAAGTCGATTAAATGTTTGTCCTTGTAGCCTCTTTACTCTCTTTTCTTTCTCTTTTATTGTGTTTTTATTTTTTTTACTCAGAGATGTAGCAATAGACACAGTGAAGACGGGAATGGGAGGAAAAGCTGGAAATAAAGGGGCAGTGAGCATCCGATTTCAGTTCTACAGTACCAGTTTCTGCTTTATATGCAGCCACTTAACAGCTGGGCAAACCCAGGTGAAAGAGAGGAATGAAGATTATAAAGAAATCACACAGAAACTCAGCTTTCCCATGGTAAGCAAGGAGGTTCCAACAGTAAGCTAGAAACATTGCTGCTGGAAGGTAAGAGCTGTGCATTGTGAAAACAGGGCCCAGACTGCGTAGGCTGACAGGTAGGTCACCAAAGGAGTCAGCTCAGTGCCATGCAGAAGGAGTATAAAAGAAAGAAGAATAAAAAAGAAAGAAGCTGAAAGGGACAAAAGGGAAACCAAACAAAATGGAAAATATGACACAGGAAAGCCAGATGACACTTAAAGCTTTACAAAAATTGTACAGCTTTCAAAAACACAGAGATGCTGCAGTGCTTGAAGTTCTGGCCTTTGACCAGGTTTCGAATTGATAGCATATTTAATTATATTAAATACATTAAGGTCTCGTGGTTGAGATTAGGTGGCTGGTGTTACAGCTAGAAAACACACCGATAGCTTTTGCTTGTATTAGTTAGTAAGGGCTCCTAAAAGTCCATCCCTGCAGCTCACTATGCATCAGTACATTGGCTGTCCCTGCTCAGGTATCATGAGCTGTTCTTGTTTGCAGCTCTTGTAATTTTTGCTCCCATCATTTTGTGCACACGAGCGTGTCACTGGCAAGGAAGGGCTGGCATTTCACCATGCAGCAAGTGCAGATTGGCTTATAGGAATAACTTTTCCCCTGAACAGTCTCAAATTGATTGCCCTAGTGCTTTATTTCATACCTGTCTCCTCAGGTCAGCAAGTACCCTGTGGGGTTTGGTGTTTGTGCTTTTTTGCTTCCCTTAATAATTGTTTGTTGCTTTAATTTCTGTAGCTGCTCTTTCATAGACCTCCCAGGAGAGGTCCTAAACCAGGGAGGGAATGGACCAGTTTGTGCATTCTGTTTAGTCAGCAAAATATGACATTCAGGTTGCAAGGCATAAAATTTAACTCCCTGTTGTTTGCAAGGTTTAGAGGCCCAACACATGCAGCATATTAATCAGTCGTGTTTTATGTAAAAAATAATGCTGACAGTCAGGAAGTCCTGCCTCGAATGTGTGTGCTAAATGGCCATAAAGTCGTGCTTATGGTAGTCTTTCCCTCTAAAACCTCATTAACCACTTTATGTCTTCAGCACTTGGAACAGCCCTCTGTACCTTGGGTGCATTGTGTTAAGATGTCTAACGAGTGCCCTCTAGAGCTGTGATGGCTCCAGCCCTGCAGCATTGCTGTCATGAATCCCTGGGCTTTAACTGAGGAAAAAAAGACTGGCTAGGGGTAGCACGTTAAACCTAGCAGTGGACTGAGTTTTTACTGACTCTCTATTTCTGTAGATTTACAGAACTGTGATATGTTTACAGACAGGCAAATCTTAGCTTGATGTTCCCCAGGACCCCTACTGCTGAATGCCTTTTTACCAGAAGCATCTCCTGTTCTGTTTAGAATATCTAAGTATTTATTTCTGAAATGTGTTAGGTAAACATTTTTTTAAATATTCATGATAGCCAAATTGAAGGGATGTATGAAGTGGGACTACAGCTTTTAATTCACAGAAAACAGAGACTAGTGTCTGTTAATCTTGTTTACAAAATTCAGCTCAGTGCCATGGGAAAGGCAGTGAAGAAACTATTTCTTTTTAGGAAGAATTGGATTTTAACAAACATAATAATGTCAGATAAATCCATACTCAGAATTTCAGAGAAATTGAGTTGTACATTTTCATGCATTTAAAATGTGGGCGTTTGAATGTGATTTAGAATATTCTGCACCTCCAATAGGGGCGGAACGTGTTCTCACATGACTACGTCTTCTGGTGTGGCGATTTTAACTATCGTATCGATCTAACATATGAAGAAGTCTTTTATTTTGTGAAGCGACAAGATTGGAAAACACTTCTGGAATTCGATCAATTACAGCAGCAAAAATCCAGTGGAAAAGTAAGGCAGTTTTTCCCTTTCGCTTATGCTTTGAAGTCGTCATTTTCCTGCATGTTGGCTTGGTCTAGTTCTTTGAGAGAATGAAAATGGGTGTTTTTGGGTCGATATTTGCAGGATATAAATCTATTAATTGGTTTAAAAAACAGAATGTTATATATGCTTAAAAAAGCTGGCACATTACCATGGCATCTTTATCACCTATAACTTAATCAAAGGATGGTATCTCTTTTCATAGATTTTTAAAGACTTTCACGAAGGGACTATTAATTTTGGACCAACATATAAATATGACGTTGGCTCAGAAGCTTACGATACAAGCGACAAGTGCAGAACGCCAGCCTGGACTGACAGAGTGCTTTGGTGGAGGAAAAAGCTTCCATTTGAAAAAACAGGTGCGTGTTAGGGCTTTCCCTCTTCCTTAGTTGAGCCTAGTTTTGTTTCCCATAGAGAATCCAGAGAAAGAGATTTAATGTAGTAAACGGAAGGGAGTTTGAGCTCTACGTGAGGTTGCCATGTTGTAAAGGCTACATTCTCTGCTTTGGTTGAGCTCAGTGCAGATGTATGCATTGTTTTGTGACTTCTGCTTTGGTAACTTCTGGGAATGTTTCTGCAGGCTTTTGGAATGGAGGAAGATTTCATGAATGATTGTAAAAGTACTTTGGGATCATGATTGGCCACCTCAGCAGAAGCGCCATATGCAATTTATGTTTGTTATTTGAAAGTTAACAATAAGAATTAAAAAAAAAAAAAAAAAAACTTATTTCTTTGTTGGCTGGAGACCATTTTGCAAACCACTTTTGCAGTGTGCAATGTATCTGTCTTCCAGTGTTTATAAAATCTGTCCATCTTCATATCAAAGGTGTAATGACTAGAGAAGTAATTTTGTTCGTGCCTGCAGATGTGGTATTTCTCATGCCTAGGAACTACTACTTGGAATCCAGATCACACCATGAATAGACTAAGGGTAAAAATATGAAGGAAAACTAAGGAAATCAGCACATATCAGTGTGATAGAATTATGTATGCTTATTTAAGGAATCAAAAATGGAGTAAAATGAGGAGCTTAAACCACTGATAGAGTGGTGATTTAGGAGATGTAATGAGGAGGTTATAACAGTAAGTGAACTTCCCTCCTCTGTTGGTTGATGTCATTTTAGGGGAAAGAAAATACTCCAACATTTTCAAAACCTTTTCCAGCATATTCCAGATTTCAAAGGCTTAGCCTTTAAGAGCTAAGGAGCTCTTAAGGCTCCTTACCTGATGGAGCACACCCAGAATGTAGCACCCACCTGCCTGTTGGTGTGGTACCCACCTGCCTTCCCAGCCCTGCTGAGGTTTCCCAATGCAGCCACCAGGGCTCCTGTCCTGCTGTGCTGGCAGTGAAGCTTGCAGCTTGCCTGCTATAATCCTTTTCCCTTTTTCCATTTTTGCAGTTATAGGCTAGAGCACCATTTGCTTTCTAAGATGAAGAGTATCCCTAGTGAATGCTATATTCCCTGCTAACTCATTTTCAACTCTATGGAGCTATTCATTACCCTGAACAGTGGTCTAGATATTTTTTCTGGTACTGATGGCAATATAATATCTTAATATAGCATAAAGTCTGGAGCATTTAGTGTCACCCTGTTGCATTGCAAAGGAAGTGTTTGGGGTTGATTGGGGCTGCCTTTTTTCTTTCTTCACTCCCTGTGCTTTATTTAGAGATACAGTTTAGTTCACAAATACTGTGTCTGAGCAGAGCAGTACAAAAGAATATTGTTATGACTCTCTCTCCCAGACTGTGTAGGTTGGGTGACCCTCATGTTATCATTTTGCCTCTTGTGTTTTTCTAGTGATCAGCTGTCTCTGTTGTTCTCCCATATTCCATGTTTCCCCAAACTTCTGTTATAGGTCCCCAAATGCGTTTTAGGTTGCAAGCTGGATATATGAGAACAATTTAAAAACTAGTGTAGGGCTCTGTGAGCTGCATCATAATAAAACAGCTTTTAATTATTACTGAGAGTGAGCTCAATATGGTGTTTTGTACTGGATAGCTGGAGAGATCAATCTTCTGGACAGCGATCTGAGTATGGACACGAAAGTCAGGCACACATGGACCCCTGGAGCCCTGATGTACTACGGGAGAGCAGAGCTGCAGGCATCGGACCACAGGTAAAGCCCCAAGCAAATCACAGAGGTTACCTCTGGCTTCACAGGGGTCACACAGAGCTGCACCATCAGAATCAGAAATTGATGTTTCCTGTACAAAAATTGGTTGCATTTTTTTTCCTACTATTCCTTTCTGGCTTAGCTGTTTTGGTACTAAATCTTGTGATAATGTGTATTCCAGAGCCTGCTATATTGCAAATGGAAGGCAGCAATTTTTAAGTAGTTAGAAGAGCTGCCCTTTCAGTTACTGCTCTGCATCTATTTGCAGGTAGAATCCTGAGAAAGTAGATTGCGCCCACAGAGACAGTACAAGCTCTTTCAGACAGCTCTCCCAGGTGTATTTATATCTAACACATACACACACACACACACACATACACACACACACAGGTAATCTGTAAGAAATGCCTCAAGAAGCAGGTTTTCAGTGTTGCTTATAGCTCTACAGACTGACGTATGTTTGCTACATAACCACAAGACCTTAGAAGACCTTAATGTTTGGAAGAAAGATGTCTTAGAAAGACATCCAGGCTACAGCTTTAAGTTACATCCAACAGAAAATAATATATTGCCTTCCTGCTGTAGGGGAGGTTTGGGAGACGGCTGTTTAATGATGAGTGAAGCATTCTGGTACCTTTAGCTTGCAGGTTTGTCAGAAGTGCTACACACAATTGTTATCTGAACTCCTCTGTGGTGTGACCTCGATGTTGCATCCAGCTAGGACAGGAGTGGTAAATGTAATAGCTAGTGCTCAAGGCCTGATCTTCCACTGCAGGAAGAATGAAACAATCCGTCAGAGGGAGAACTTTGGGATTGGATTACCAGCCACAATACTTCCTTGCTGTGAGACCTAAAGCAATTTGCTCAGACTCTCTTTCTATGTAGAGTGTATAATAACTACCTCCTCCTAAGCTGTACTAGACTTAATTAAAACATCTGCAGTGAGCTTTGACATCATGGACTTAGAAGTGACTAGAGATGTTCGGAGTTTAATGATAAAATGTTCGTCCCTCACACAATTAAACTCTTGCATACCTATTGCTTGATGCTGGTTTTTTTCCTACTGGAAAAATCCCAAATTAGATATAGGACACTTTCTATTGCTTGATGATATTTTTTATTTTAAATAAGCATTTTTCCTTTGTTTTATGCAGACCCGTGTTAGCTATTGTAGAAGTAGAGGTTCAGGAAGTCAATGAAGCCGCCCGCGAGAGTGTTTTCCAGGAAGTTTCATCTTTCCAGGGCCCCCTGGATGCCACAGTAGTGGTTAATCTGCTGTCACCTCTGCCCGAAGAGAAAAACGAATTTCCCGAGGACCTGCGCACGGAGCTGATGCAGATGTTTGAGGATTATGGCACAGTTGTTCTGGTCAGGTAAATGTGGAATCAGAGCTACCTGTCACCTGTTTACACGTAACAGAGCCTAGAGATTCCCATTTTGCACCCACAGAGTTAATTGTGTAGTTGATAGTATGTTTAATGCCTTTATTGAGTGCTGAATTCTTCTTTAGAAACTGAATATGTGTGTTTTGAATATCTTTTACCTCTTCTCACCTCATTAAAAAGACAATCTAACAGCTCTCTTGGCTGAGAGGAGGAGAATTTTATTAAATCCAGCATCACAGAGCGGAGGTTTCGGGGTAAATCACCCTCTTTAGATTCAGATCTCGTTTACGTGTGTGCAGTTCCTTCTGCTTGCAGTTCCTCAGGCCCTGCTTCATTTCCTTTGAGGAGGTCTGCTCTCTTCTGATGTCTTTCTCACTCGGTAGGATTTCCTGTCTGGCAGTCGTTTCTTTTGAGAGCCCTTTTGCTTATTTTTGAAGAATATGGCTTCTTGCACTTCCAGCACCTACTGGGTTTGAGAGGGAAGGTGTGATTGTATCTTCTGGCAGAGCAGTTTCATTTATTTCCAGATGATTCTGTGTAGGGCTCCAGCATAGCTGAGAGCTGGATTTCTGTTTCAGAAATACAGGCAAAACTGGCCGAGGTCCGACTGAGGGCAGCAACCTAGGAAATAAGACCATAACATTGATGATATTTTATTGAATGCATTTGTTGACAAAGAAAGCAGGTGACCTGTTGATGGGCAGTATTGCAAAGTACCAAATGTAAGTTGAGGGATTCAAAAGCAGCCCTATGGGAACACCAGTATCGCCTTGTACATGAAACAAAGGAGCAAGAAAAGGTGATGCTTTGGGGCTGTTTGTTTGTTTTGTATTGCTTTACAGCTCAATGGTATTGCAGTCTTTTGGGAAGTCTCCTGTCCTTTGAGGCTAGAGAAGCCTGTAGCTAAAGAACTCAGTGCAGAGGACATGTGGGTGACAGACTAGATATCCTGCAGAGCTGCTTGGTGCTTGTACTGGGGCTTGGTGCTGGAGTCGCATAAAGCGGGGCTAGGTGGAGGAGGAGAGCACAGCTGTCATTTTTAAACCACCTCTTCTTTGCAAGAATGTACAGGGGTGAGAAAAACACAGCTAAAGCCAACTATGGAGCTGCACAGAACTATTGTAGTCACCTTTAGTCCTTTTATTCACTTGCAGAGTAAAACACAGTTTTCTTTGTTTTTTACTAGGATCAGTGGAGGTCAAATGCTGGTGACATTTGCAGATAGCAAGTCAGCTCTTCGCGTTATGGATATAGATGGTATCAAGGTAAGACTTTCAAACCTATTACAGTAATTTTGCACCAAAGTTCTCAGAAGTGGATGCTTAAAATTGTATACTCAAGTTTCTAGCTAAATTATCTTAAAGCATTATCTTAAAGAAAGCCAGTGCTCCCAGAGTCCTTAGCTCGCACAGTCTTTAGGGCTTTTAATGGAGGGCAGGAGCTGACTTTTCTTGGAGCTACTGAGCAGTGCCCAGGCCGTGGCCTTACGATATCACTGCAGGATACTCACACTTGGTCCTTACACTGATACTTTAAGTGATTCTCTAGAGACGATG
>JAUBOD010000288.1:407532-420385 GCA_032353885.1 Nothura maculosa | reverse complement strand
TAACTATAGCTACAGGTTTTGTTGTAGAACAAGTTACTACAAACACTTTTATTGATGTTCAGTTTTAGTCTGAAAAATTGCAAGATACAAATGGCATCTTTCTCAAATCCTATTGTCCACATTTCCTCAGAACTGTATCTGCTTACATTGCATAAAATGTATTTTCTGCTTTGGTTAGTGAACACTCACTCCTGCAAGCAGAACTGCCGAGCAATGCAGCAGTGGAGAAATAACCTGGATTCCATTCAGATTTATAGCAAATATAGTCCCTACTTAGACAGAGAGGCAGACCTCTTAACCTTAAATATGGAAACTAAAAGCTTGCTCTGTCCATAGATGCTCCATCTAGTCCAAGGAAAGGAGTGGTTCTTCCAAAATAAGTTAAAGGAGAGTAGTTTAGGGACTGAAACTTAGGCAGTGTGAATATGCCCTGCAGGGTGGCAGGGAGCCCATTGCTGGTGCTGTGTAAATGAGAAGCAGTGCAGGGGACTCGGATTCCCTCCTGAGTTTACAAGCCCCTCAGTTTAGGAGAGGAACATCTCCCTTGTAAATAGAGCACGTGTGGTCTGGAATGAGTAACCTAAATACATAAAATATAATTAAAAACATTTGGAATGATGTTTGTTCCTCTGAGAGTGCTTGTTTTTAAAATGAGATGTGCGTTCCCTTAATTTTGAAATCCATGTTACTCTGTTCAGGTAAGGAAATGATTCTGGTCAGGTTCACCTCCAAAGCCCTGCACTGTCTCTAAGGTGGCATTCACAGTTCTTCCCTAGTACCCTGCAGGAGGAGCTTAGTATCATGTGAGGCAACCTTAGGAGAGACAACCAGGAGGCTCAGGGCTTGAGTAGCTGTGCACCTTCAGTCAGCATCTCACTTGCTGGGCCAAATGGTGCCTCATGGCTGCAGTGTTAAGTACTACAGACAAGGCAATTTTTCACTAACTGCCTTTGAAATGTAAACATTTGAGGGATGGGATTGCACAGGTCTGTGGTGATTTCTAAAACCTGCATTCCTGTCCTAAGCAGTATTGCCCGTAGATATGCATGCTTTGAAAAACACAATCATGAAAGAAATTGGTCTCTGCTACATTTCTGGTCAAGATGAGGCACTAATTGTTTTTACTTTCCAGGGTTACATGAAGATGCACTGAAGCTCACTCCAACCAGAAACCAAACGTCCACTAAACCCGAACCTCCTCCCAGCATCACAAAATCACCATCCTTCCCAGGGCCTCACACAGGACCAGTGCTCGTGCCCCATCGCCCGCCGCCCAAAGTTCCAGCTGCAAAGAAGCCAGTTCCCCTGCAGAGGACTGGAGGCAGGGTGGAAAACGTAAGAGAGGTGCAGTAAATGCCCCCGGCTTCACTGTGCTGTGTGGGCATCTGCAAAGGAGTGGGCTGCTAAAAAGCTCATGTCAGGTTGTGCCTTGCAGTCCTCAAGGCATAAAGTCATACTAAGCCAGCAGGAAAGGAGATGGTTTGTAGGTCATCATGACATACGTGGGTGAAGTTGTCACTACATTGAGTCACCCTTAGTTAACTCTTCTGTTTGTCCATCCATCCTCTTAGGTTTTGTTGTGCTGGTTTGGCTACACCTTGTTGAGTATGTGCAGCTGCCTTGTTTCTGATGCTCTGCTGCTTCGTATCACCAAATTGCATCAACTTCCTTTAGGAGGAACTCACCAAGATTTGCTGTCTCATTTGGGAGCCACCCTCCCCACCCTGCTTTCCATCTTGCTGTATTTCTGCTCTACTGGCTATGAAGCATCAGAACTATCTCCTTATCAGACTTTCTCGGAAAATTAGGGAGAAAAAATTCTCTTGCTAGACAGAAATTTAATGTTTCAGTCAAGCTCTGACTTTTTTTTTAAATGGTCTTACATCTATCTATAAGTTGCAGTTCAACCAAAAGACAAAACTACATAGGAAAAAAAAAGTCAGTTGCCACAAAATTTCTATCCTAAAAAATACTTATTTGAATCAAAATTCTGCATGAGTCAAAATGGAATGATTTTGCTAATTCAGAAGGGAAGGACAAATTTATAATACTGATGGGTGAGAAATCTGAAAGCCAAAACAAAATTCTCATTGCTTCAGACATAATGCCTAGAAAACACTTTCCAGAAGGGAGAGGCTGTTCTGGCTGTTATGATTTGAATTGGAAATGCAGAAATAAATCTCCATTTAGCTGCCCCTATTTTGAAGATAGGCAAAAAATAATAAATAAATAAATCTTTTCTCCACATAGTGAGTACTTCGCTCTATTGAGCTGAGGCAGCTCTTGATTCACATGCTGGTTTGGGACCTGTTCAGAGACATCTAAGGTGGTTTTTTTAATGCACTTTATAATGACATTTACTTAGGGTTTTGGATTCTACTGGAGTACAAGTGCATAAAAATACCAGCCTGCAGGTGTTGTATTTTTAATCTGTCTTTATGTCAGGTCTCCACCATGGAGATAATAATTCTTCACCTCCTAGAGCTGCCAAAGTTATGACTTAATGGTGAAGGCAGTTAGAGAGGGGCAAATACAGCCTTTCAAGTTCTTCCTCTGGTAGGGCTTCTTCTAGAAAGGTCTCTCCTAAGTGATTAGGGCTCCTGCTTTCCCTTGCTTTGTGGAGCAGCCAGACCTTCTCTGTAGTGTGGTTTGTGCAATGTCTGCTTAGCACAATCGCAAGAGAACAGACAGACCAGCACGTGCCCTTTCCTTAAACTTTCCCTAACAAGGAGGGGCCAGTTTATTTCACTTTTAACTTCTCCCCCTTCCTAGGGCACTCCTGGAAGGTGCAGAGAGGGGCTGATATTTGGGTGGCAGAGGTATGAAATTGTGCACACCTACTTACCTATTTCAGCTCTGCTCTTTCAGGCCTCTGCTCCTTCCCCATCCCAGCAGGTTAGATGGCAGCTGTGACTTCAAAGCCTCTGTCCCGTCCACCTCACACCTTGACAAAGACCATCAAAGCAGGCAAGCTAAGCCTGGCCTACAGACAGGAACAGCAGAGGATATGCTATGGGATACTGACTAGTTGTGAACGTCTGGATAGTGTCATTAATACTACACAGACCAATGAAGGACTAAAGCATTTTCATTACACGAAACAGAAATCTGAAGCAGCCCAGGCTCTCGTGGACTGATCTGGGCTCCAGTTATTTGTGTATTTTTAAATAGAGGATATTGGCTGAATTCTGCTTGCAGTTTACTTTTAGCTTTGATCCCTAGCACTGGTGAGACAGGACAAAACCATTAATGCACTTGGGCTTAGCGTAATCTACTTGTCCCTCAACCCTGCGTACCACAGGACACCCAGTGCTGTGTGCTAATGGCCTCATAGTTTAGGCCTCTCCATGCACTCTTGCTTACATTTTTATTCCAGTCAGCAGAGAGATGTAATAAAAAAGGATTCTTCAGGACGATGTTGATTTGGTCCTGAGCAGATCTTGGTACGAGAGAGAGACAGTTGGAGGCGACGTGCGCTTCACGTGGGGAGTGAACAGGCCCTCGCAGCCCTGCCCTGGGGAGTGAGCAGGCCCCCCATCCCTGTCCCGGGCTGTGTCCTGGGCTGAGGGTGCACCGAGCCGAGGCACCGCCTGGATGAGCAGGAACAAGCGCTGTAGGTTGCAGGTTAAAGGTGCCGTTTTGATTATGTCCCTGTTCCTCTTGCCCCTCAGGCCACAGAGCAGCAGCCGCCGCCCCCGTGCTGCCCTCTCGACTTGCCCGAGCCCTGCGCCGACTCCAGCGCCCTGCTTAGTCCGACCAAGGTGACGCCAGTGCCCAGGCCCAGAGCCTCGCAGCCGGGGAAGCCGCAGGAGAGCAGGGGCAGCGCTGACCGGCAGCCCCCGGCCCCCGCTGCGCCTCCCCCCGACGCCTCCTTCGCCCCAAAGGTGCCGCCACGAAGGAAGAAGTCGGCTCCTGCAGCGCTTCACCTGCAAGTCCTGCAAAGCAGCGACAGCCCCCTCCTGAGAGGCTTGATGTTCAACGACACCACCACCACCAGTTCTGGGCTCTGTGCCCAGGCTCCGGACCCCGATGTCCTTCCCGACCCACCGGCACCATCTGCTCCGGTGGCTGCTGCCCGTTCGCGCAGCGCGGTGGGTCCCCCAGCTCACGCGGTGGCTCCGGGCGCCCTGGATTTGACCACTGGCCACCGCAGCCCTCCTGCGTCCCCGGACCAGCACCCGCAGCCCCCGGGCGCCGGCTCCTCTGTGCACAGCACCAGTCCTGTGGACCCACACACAGCGTCTTCCTGCCCCCTTTCCACACTGGCGCCATCAACTCCTCCAGGACATGCTCCGGAAGATTTGAAACTTCCCAATGCAAAAGACTTCAGCCACTGGGTTACATTTAGTGATGATGAAGACAGTGGGGCCCTGGCAGAGGAGTTCAACAACCTGCTCGTCTTAGAACAAAGCAAAAATACCTCGATGGACACAAACGCTCATTTAGAATCCTAAATCTGCCTCCTTAGTGTCCCTGTAGAAATCAGAATTAGGATGCAAATTAAAATACTTTTTCACACACAGACCTGTGTTTCAGGAACTGTATGATGAGGTAACGCTACCTTTCATTTTCATGTTTAAAAGCAAAGGTACTGCCCCTGGAGGGAAGTATGCTGCATATATACAATTTAACGTTGTCTACAGCTTGCTTGAAACAATCTTTATTTTAAATTATTACTTTTCATTAATCTATCTTAAAATGTTTTATTTCAGGTACCAATCATATGTAAGAGTGTGGAATTTGTACAATTAAAAAAAATTAAGAAAAACATTTTTCTGTGAAAATCGCTCACCAACCAATTTCTGTCATTTAAAATAAAGCACTCTTATAAAAAAAAAGAGTTAGACAGCTGTAGTTACTCTGGAACAAGCCTCCCTAAAGGGAATGTGTACAGCATAACTACTATAGCATCGGTGCAGTGCTGATAGCTCTGCCAGAGTGTTTCCAAGGTGGAAATAACCAAGGCTGCTTTTAACTCCTAGCTTAGCTGCAGGCCTGGAGAGCCCTGTGATGTGTTTTCAAACAGTCAACCCTGTTGACAAACACAGAAGGTGTGAATGGTGCTGGTGGACAGCAGAAACAGCATGAATTTGGTGTTGCCTGCTTGGTAGGCAATTGCCTGCTTGACTCCTATGCATGTAAGTGAATCCCCACCTTGTCTGTGCTGTGCTGCTAGTGGCAGCCTGTCTAAGGAGAGCTGCTCTGGAGGGGAAGGGGGGTTTCAGTTAGACCTGGGCTTGCAGGGAGCCCCGGGGCCTCCTGCGGGTTCCCTGCCTGTGTCCCAGCCAGCACCGTGGGTTGGCTGAGGGCACCCGTCTCTCCACGGGGTCTTTACGCTCTGGTCATGGTCTGGTCATGTGGTTGACCACAGCGCTCCCCTGAAGGGACAGCACCCTGTGTGCCTCTCTGTTGCATGTGTGGGGAGAGATGGGCGTCAGGTGGGACCAGCTGCCCAGGGAGGACACTGGCATGTTCACGTATTGAGCTTAAGCAATGTTAATAACTCCTTAGTTGTGGCCCTGTTCCCACTTTTTTTTTACACTACGAAGCACTTAACGCTCCCATGTGCTGAAGCCGAATGAGGAAGGCGCTTGTAAAGGGCCCCCTGCCCAATCTGCGGCCGCCTCTCGCAGCGCGTGCGTGACGGTGCCCGAGTGCAGCAGTGAGCGGCTCGCGGCACATTCTTGCAAACGGGTCAAAATAACATGATGCCTTCAGGCTCAGAAACACGAGCAGGATGGGGACACTCCATCCCCCAGCGCAGGTGCAGGCAGATAGTCCTGATGCCGGCTGGCCTTGCTCCTCCTGCACCGTTACCAGGCCAGAAGAGGAGCCCACAGGGTGAGTGAGTTGCAGGTCACGGGCCCTTCTGCTGCACTCCGCTATGCGCAAGGCGGCAGTTCTGCCTCTACACAGCCCATGGTTTTGGTGCAGCTACCCACAGCAATAACGTACCAACGCTGCGGTTCTTCCTAGGAAAATTGCTTTGTTCTTAGCTTCTCAGTAGGGGACCTGCTCACCTTTTTACTGCACAGTGTCCTCCTGAGCCAGGTTTGGCTGCAGGACACTCTGTGAAGGAGCCCTCTGCTGCGCCCTGTGGGGCAGAGCCCTGTCCTGCGCCTCCTGGATAACAACAGTGTCACTCCCCACCACATACACACACCCCTACTGCTTCTTTGTGGACACAGTTCAGTACAAAGCATTAAGAGCAGGAAAAGGAGAGCAGCCAGCAGCCTGTGCAAAGATGATTAACAGCCCTGGGACAGCTAATTTACATGTTAATGAAACTGTTACTGTGAAAGCCAATTAAAATGGATTCCTACATGTCAAATAAAAGTTGTCTTATTACTCTGCTTGAATAAGAGATGTATGTGGCCTTTAGAGCTATGGCTGCACATGGGGAAGGCTGCCCATGAAAGCCTGAACCGCTGCCGCTGGCTGGTTAGACCATCAGCGTCTGCAGCTTCAGTTCAGCCACAACAAATCAAGGGGACTGTGCAGCTGAAAAGGTTACAGCAGCCAATGGGGAGATCTGCTGCCGCAATTTGTTATCCCTCATATTGGAGTCTGATACTGCCTGTAGCGGGTGCTGGCACCCGGGCTCTGGTGCTGCTGCCTAGGACAAGCACAGCCAGCCCTGCTCGCGCTCCCTCCTCTGTCTCAGGTTTAAGCTGGGCCCCTCCACACCACAAAAAGGGGCCAAATACCCAGAACCAGCTGGTCAAAACTGGGGATTCTGCAACGTGGCTCTGACCCATCCACTACAGCCCTTCTGTCCGGGCGCACTGAGCCCCCAGCCCTGGAGACAACGCTGTCAGGGATGGGTGTCAAATCCCCACTGGCCAACCTGAGAATGGCAAGGAGCCTCCCAGCAGTTCTTTAGCTCTATGAGCTTGGGAAAACAGCAATTGGAAACCTCAGAATAGCTCTTTGGTCTTGGCTATAAATGCAGGTACGAATCACTTTTTAGCTGGTAATATATTTTGTACATATGTGCCTCTTTGTGTATTGGGCGCGACTGCAAGAGCGCTGCACTGTGGGAATCTGCCCAAGACCCAGAAGTTGCCAACTCGATTGTAAACTAGAGCAGTGGGTTTGAGTTTTCCACCATTTCCCCAGAGACGCAGAGCCCAGGCAGTCAGGGAGCCACCCTCCAGCTCTCACATCCCTCCCTTCATCCTTCCTACCTTCATGTCCTTCCTTCTCTCACACATGCGGAGAAGGAACAGAGAGGACAGAAGAGCAGGGTGGCATCTCTTGTTCTCCTGCTGACTCACAGCAGCCCTCGCAGCTTCCACAGCAGCCCCTGGGTCCCAGTTACCTTCCGACATTGGCACGTCCCTCTCCTCCCACCTCCTAGAGCAGACACACACCCCCAGCAGTGGGTCCCGTTCTGTCCTTGCTCCGTGAGCGTGGCCGCGGCCTCGTGCCGCAGGCGGCCAAGGGGCTCTGCACGAGCGAGACGGTGCCCGTTCCTGGCCGCTGGGCACCGCACGGTGCTGCCCAAACCAGCACCCGCTCCCGGTTCCCTGCGGCGGCTCCCGGAGCAAATGGCCCTTAAAGAACAGGCCAGCCGGGCACTTCTGCAGCCTTCCCTCTTTTCTTCTGTCATGCCATGACAGAAGACAATGCCATCCATTTCCATGGGCCTGCTCACGGCACACTGTGCCACTGCTGCCCTGGTAGAGCTAGCGAGTTTGGGGAAATAAAACTTTTTTTTTTTTGTGGAGGCAGCACAATAAGGTGATCTTCTTTATAAAAGATACGGTGAACAAAACAGCCAAAAACCCTCCAGCACCATCATGCACAGGAAGTTGAGGAAGGTAAAGGGAAGCTGGAGATGGAGAACAAACAAAAACCAAGGCTCACGCTGATGCTGGTTGTGAAGGTTTCAGGCACTGTAAGGACACGCACTGGACTGTGCCCAAGGCTGAGACAGCAACTCCAGACAAACTGCAGCCCAACGCATTCTTGGTGCTCTTGGCTATTTAGATGTGTCCTTTACAAGAGGAGCAGGGTTTGACTATCCAATAATACACTAATAAAAGGAGGTGGAAATAGAACTTTCCTTTAGTGAGTTTTTAAATAGAAAAAAAAAAACAACAAAAGAAACAACAATAAAACTCCTTCCCAATTCCCTCTTGAGAAAATCCACGTGCAGCTTGCCAGCTGCCATCAGTTCCTCCCTATGCACTGACAAGTTTTTCTCAGTAAGTGGGTGGAAAAAAAAAAAAAAGAGGAAACTGACATATTCCAGAATTGCTCTTCGGCACTCAAAATTTAGGTTTTTCCTTTTTTTAATGTAAAATCAGGAGTCTGAAGTCAAAGACACCACCGCGAGTGAAGGTTCCTGCTCCGGGGCAGCCCCAGGGCCTGGTGTACCTGAGCAGAGCTGCAGTGAGGGCAGTTCCAGGCTCCACGTTCCCAGCTCCGGGACACCCGCACGGCTGCAGGCAGGCGCCAGTGCCTGGTGTCCTGCTCAGTGCTCGTGGGTCCCGCACACAGCGCATGGAAACCCTCTGGGCCGGTGCAACCACCTCCTGGCCACATCTGTGCTGGGCTCAGAGCTGGGCGGGAGCGGTGGATCAAGCAGTGACACCTCCTCAGGGAGGCACTTCTACCTAAAGGCTCCTCCCTGGATTAACAGGAAAGGCCAGGGAAGCCCAAGAGCCGCGCTCTCCAAGGGCATGCACGTGTTTAGACCTAACAACACCCACAGACCTTGGCCCCTGGAGCCCCCCCCCCCGCCTCCGCATGTGATTTAGGAGGCGCTTTGAGGGAGAACAAACCACGAAACACAAGAGGGGACAGTGGGAGCTGTGGGGCCCAGGGCCGTAAGGCCGGGCGGCGCCGCGGGGCCTCGCAACACCCCTGTCCTGATCCAGGTGCAGCTTTGACAGCAGGGACAGCCACTAACAACCCCACAGATCTTCAACAGCAGAACACGATGGGGCACGTGCTCCTAGCAGGTTGCTCACCTTTAATACAGCTTGTTGTCGCACCTCATACATTTTTAAAACAATAATTTACCAAAGGAAAGAATACATAAACTATTAGTTTTAAGAGCTCCACATGTATTGCACACGGTTACAAAAAGCAGGAAGTTGCCTCAAAAGCTCCAGTTAGAGCAACCAAACACAGCAGCGCTCGCTGAGTGAGACCAGTGCGCGATGCCGTTGATTCGAGCCCGTCAAGCCAAAAGAGGCTGTTCAAGCCACGAGGGGCTCTGCCACACGACACGTATTTCATTACGGGAAGTCCTGTCTATTCAAACTGAGTTCCATATATCCTCCTCTTTGTGAACACAAGGTGTTCTAAAGATGCACATGCTGGAGCTTAAGCACGATGTAAACAGGGTAAACTCTTCTATTTTCCAGGTGGAACGGTGGCATCCGCTGCTCTTACACAAACCTTGGTTATGGAGGGGAAAACCCAGAAAAGCTGCTGTGCCTCTGCAGTGCTCTGGATTCTCATAAGCAAGCCCAGCAGGCCGAGGCTGAACTCCCCAAAGGGCTTTTTCCTTCCGAGTCCAGGCAGGAATTCTGGGCCTGGGAGGCCCCGCGGGGGCCCCGCTCTGCTGGGGCTGCGGCCACCAGCCAGGACCTGCTCCGACCGAGGCCTCAGCTGGGGAGCGCGGCCTGCACTGGGAAGATGAGGGGGGCACCTCAGACGTCACCTCAACCCGGCTGCACTTGAACCACCTTCCATGTCATTCAAGACTTGAAGAAAAAAAAAAAAAAAAAAAAAGGGAAAAAAGGCAGTTTTCAGCCTTTTTTTCCTCCCCTCTCCTCTGAAGAACACTTAATTCCCATCAGTGCTATTAAGGCGTCCTTTGGACCTCTAGCCAAAAGAGACATAATGACAGAACTTACCTAAGACCAAGTGTTGTTTTCCCCCTTTGCCAACACAAGTAACCCCCAAGAAACTGAAACACCTGGATATACACACACATACATATATACACAAACAGGTTAGACCAGCTACAGTGGTTACACAAGACACCCCATCACAACTCCAAGCTGTTATGCAGGAAACAGACGCTGATTTTTTTTTTTAACAATTCTGGGTGGATCTGTTACACAAAAAGGCAAATTCCAAAGACTCCAGTAAGAAGGCCACCAATCCCAGTGCTGTCTCCAGCTGCTTGGATAGATTCCCTCAGGCTCCCACCAGGCGCCCCAGCATGGGCAGAAACAGGCGCTTCAGCGCTGCCTTCCCCTGACACGGCTGACAACCATCTCAGCCATTTCCCCTCCTCTCTGCAAGACCCCGGGTGTAGATTTACCCTAAGGAAATCCTGAAGCCCGGAGCCTTTCTTGGAGGCACAAGGGAGGCTCATCAACTGCTGAGGGAAGCTGTTGTTCCCCCGAGCCCCCAGCCCTCCCTGCCAAACTGCTGCAGGAACCGCACACGCTTTGTCAGCAGGCAGGGGTTTCTCGAAGCCAACGCTGTTGTTCTTTTCACCAAGCTACAGTGCTGTGCTCCCCTTGAACGTATTTCAAAGGCAAGGAGCTCTCCAGTTGCAGCTGCGCTGAAAATCCCCGTGGCAGCAGCTTCTGCTCCCGCAGGATCCGGGCAGCTCTGCCCCCCTCGCAGCAGGCGCCGGGGCAGCACCTGCCTGGGATACACCACAGACATGGAACAAGCAGGCGAGGGTGGCAAAGGCTCAATTTCCAAGTTCTCTGGCTAAAACCTCCTGAATGAACTTCAGTGTTTGCTGGTACAGAAAAGCATCCTTCTTCTTCGGCTTACAGATATTCAGATGATTAACATCCACTGGAATGAGGTCTCCAATACCCAAATCTGGGAAAAAGGAAGAAGAAAAAAACCACTAAAGTTCAGTAAGATGCATATGTAGCAATGAGACATTTCTCACTCATTTCCTGTCTTCCGATCACCTGTTTTTATCTTGCCTCAGGCAATTCTTTTTATGTGCCACTCTGTCAACAGGCAGGCTGCTATTATTACACTGGTCTCTTTGGTGAATCATTAGGCCAAGAGTTCTCCTGCCTGAACTGGGAGCTCACAAATGTCACCTTCTCCACACAGACTCCTTTGAATACAAGCACAGCTTCACTTATGGGCACCTGCCTGACAGCAAAGTCCCGACTGTCCTGAAGTTTAAGCACTGACCTGAACAGGGACGTGGTTTAATCCGAGGTATCTGAATCCTGAGAAAAGTCTGAACGAACAAAGGGTTTTCACTGCTATTATTTATTCATATTCTTTATAAAATGCTTTGATGTGCAGATTAAAAAGACAACTACTGAGAGCCTCAAGAGTTGACAGACACTCTACTAAATAAAAAAAAATTCCTTGTGACATCTCAGGACAAAGTCAAGTGTTCACTTTAGCCACTGCCTGCAGGGCACATCACAGCCTTTGTGTTTTCCTGACAGCTCTCCCTGCTCCCGAGCATCCCGGTTTGGGCTATGCTGGGACTGCCACATGCCCCTTACTGTGCAGTACCGGTACCTCAGGCAGTGCAGGGAAGGTCTGGCTCAGGAAAAACCTGAGAAAAATCAGATTTATATAAAAAACCCTAAGTTGAAGACCCAAGAAGAAGGCAAGAGAAGGAACTGTTTTTCTCCTACAAAAGGCAAAGAGATCAATAGAACTCAGAGGTCAACTCTGTTTTAAAAAGCACTGCTTGAGTTTCTTAACTAGCCAACATAGGAAAGATAAAGGATCCTTAACACTGTAAAATAGTTCGGTGATCCATTATTTTTACTAAGTAGTTTAGTAATTCTCTACAGATAGATGGAGGCGAGTTACTTATAATTACAAACACAGGGACTACAACAACACATTGGATCTGAGTCTACTTTGTTCTTCTCAATAAGCAAATAATAGCAGCATTTGGAAGGTTCAAAACAAACAATTGCTGTGCTGTTATATACACACAGCTCCCTCTGATCTCAGCAGGAAGATCAGTCAAGTTTAAACTCAGTCAAAAATTTAAATAAAAGCTTTTTTTTTAAAAAAAAGATGTTATTTTCTAGATCTTTCTACTACAGAATTCAAGGCCATTCCCCTTCCATCAAGGCCTGCATGAGTATTTGCAAAATTAAATAAAAATTAGTGGCTATTTGACATACCTGCTGATTCCAGGGGTACGACGTGCAGTTTTAGCATGCTGCCTATGTGTGTGGGTAAGGTTTCTGCAAAACTCAGCACTGGAAATCGCTGTTCTTTGGCAAAAGACACAAAGTCATCATTCAGCTCCTTAAGGGCTGGAGAATCTGAGAAAGAATAACATAATTTTTGCAGTTTTAGCTTGAAACATAGAATTTATCATCTGAAAGTTTGTGTTTCCAAAGAAATGTTTTAGAACAATCAAATTTCCCAGAATAAGGAGTAATGGAGTTAATATTTTGTTTGTAATCCCTATTTAGGTAACCAAAAGTACCACTTTTCTATCTCTTTCTGTAAGGCATGTCTTTCAATGACAAGACATTTCTGCACACGCTGACTTATTCCACTTAATCTTCTTATGCCAGTGGAATAAGAAGAGTAGTGGCCCAAACTACTCTTGTACCAACTCCATCTCATTCCTTTCTCTCCCTCTGCAGTCAAATACAACATTTACTCTGTCAATTCAATGCACAACCCTAAACATAAAAACAAGGGTTGTTGTTTTCATCAGCATTTTCTGAGAAAATTATTTCAAACAAAACAAAACCTGACCACACAGATTCCTGCTGCTAGATGGTAACAAACTGAGCGTACCCTTGCTGAGTTCCTTAACCTCCGCAGATGGGAAGAGAAGATATCTGGCATTTATAGAATATTCAGCCAGCTGGGAACCATGGTGAGGAACACTATAAAATATGATTCCTCTGGTGTTGTTTAC
>JAUBOD010000288.1:394383-407432 GCA_032353885.1 Nothura maculosa | reverse complement strand
GCATTTATAGAATATTCAGCCAGCTGGGAACCATGGTGAGGAACACTATAAAATATGATTCCTCTGGTGTTGTTTACAATTTTATCCATTTCCGGATTCTTGGAAGCATCCACAAGCATCTTCTTGACAAGAAGACCTGGCAGCAGAAACTGAATTAGGGCAGGGATTTAAGTCACAGTGAAAACAATCACCATGCTATATTATCCACAAAGCAATGGCACCACATTCTTGCTTTGGTTGATTAGCCTGTGGTTTGTCAAACAGGCAACATTAGGCTGGAAAAAAAACCAACCCTGAGGAGCCATTAAAATAAAATATCAGTGAACGAGTGAATGTGCAAATCCAGTTCACCAAATTTACTCCATCTACCTCACATATTTCTAATGACACTTACTGTATGTGTGATCATGAAGAAAATTTAACCTCTGGACTCACACTTAGGTGAATTTCAACTCACTGATCTTGTGTTTGTAATCAACACAGTACAAACAAAAATAAAAATCAGCAATAAAAATCTCCTCAAAATGTATGCACTATTGAATGCAATGTATTAAAAACTCCTGTTTTGATTTTTTAATCTCTCTGTACATTTCTGAGATAAAACTATGCTGAATAATTACATTACACATTGAATTTGATAAACAGCCTCCTCTGAACACCACGGCACACAAATGCACTATATTAACCAGGCAATTTGCTTACCTCCCATGCTATGTGAGACCCAAACCAAAGGTCTCTCCCCAATACCAGCAGCTCGGAGCTTGTCAAGCAGCTCGTTGCTCCTATAAGCAATGGACTTTCTGTAAAAGAACAAGCACAAGCAAAGTGAGTCAGGACACATTAAAACAGAAGGAATTTTCAGTGCTGAGTGTTTATGAAAGGGAAGTGGGCACCTGTACCTGGATGACCATGCTTAATTACTATTAGCAATTAACTGAAAAACCGATGATCTCTAAAACTCTTGCAAGGTTGTATTCACAAGGATAATAGGAACTGAGCTGAATTCAGCTTCTGTACATCTCTTTGTGGGTTTCTAAACTTCATTTGCATATCATTAAAAAGCTATTTTGGGAAGCGTCATCAATGCACAATGAGTTCTGTACCCTGAAACAAAAATACACCTGAAGTCTGACAAAAATGCGCTTTGCTAAACAATGTTGCACTTGTGCAGCAATGCACAGGAAATGAGTAACCCATAAGGGCAGAGCATTCAATATATCCCAAAGTAATAGACATTTTTTTTTCTGTTATACTTGTCAAACAACAACCTCAAAATATTTTATACATAAACAGTATAAAATTACACTACTTTCATTTATTTCATAAATGAAGAGACTCCAGAAAGGAGGAGCTCCATGTGCATCTGCGGCAGAACGAAACACAAAACGGACACACGTCCCCATCCAAGTCAAAGATTGACCCTGCAACTCCTAGTAAGGATTAAACACAGAAGATCCCTGGATAACCTAACAACTTGCAGAAATAAATGATCAAAGGCAACATCCCACTGCCCCCTTCCACCTCCTCCCGCAGTGCTCCTCAGTCCTTACCTGTGGGCCTCAACAGGGCATTTTGCTCCCCAGTCACTCAGGTGGGTGTCATACTCCACAGATATAATTCTAAGGGCTGGACAGTCTGATGCCAACCATGTCTACATTAATTGAGGAAAAAAAAAGGCATTAGTGAATTTGATCCACAGCCAAAACTAGTAATCTGCTCTTAAGCTTTTTTGGGGGAAAATAATTCCACAGGCCATTCAAATGAGCTACGTAAGAAATGATGCCCTTTCCAAAAGGGTCTTCCCAAGGTGTCTTTAAAGCAGGTGCTTCCTGGAAAATAAATCCCCCCTCCCAAATCTTCTCCCATACTGTTAGCATACTGTATTTCCAGGAAGGTTATGGAGAGATAAACTGCTAAATTCTGGTTTTAAGAATAATTATTACTGTCAATGACTTAAAATCTGATTTTCAATACATTAGACTGGCAATTAGAGAATCCACCTTTTGAGCTTAGAAATGAAGTACTTAATCTCTTACAAGCACTTTACCAGCAATGAAGCAATGCTGTTATTATGGGAATAATGTCAAGGAGGATTTCTGCTCTTTAGCTAATCCCTAAATACATCTTAGGCCTAAACTATTATCACTATTATTCTTGTACTACATCCCAGCAAACCCCTTCGCATGTTCCCCAGTCACAAAGTAGGCAAAACCTGGAGCTGGATTCATGCATTCCTGGCTCCCTCTCCTGGGTGATGAAAGAATTATTAAAACTACCAGTGAGGGCCTATGAGTATTTATATATTATGTATTTTTACAGATGTACTTTGCTGGTTATAGAGCTACAACTTGATTAAAGCAGTTAACTATTTATTTATTGGTATATTTGTGCAAAAATCTGCAAAAACTCAGGCACTCAGACTGAAAATATACTGAAAATAGGTAAGAAAAGATATTTAACTTTTACCTATTTTTTCTCAGCCATTGCATTCCATTAAAACATTTCAGAGGAAAGCAGGCACCAACTTGTCTTTTACTAGCACAAGAATGGAGTGAGAGCTCTAAATTTAGCAGGGATGTTATTGTGCAAGAACAGACTGCTCATAACCTCAACTTGATAAACACAACCATATCAGTAACTCAGAAAGTGCTATTCATATAACCATATTAAAAGTTACTTGGATTCCAAGAGAATTCCAACTTCCACATAGGTTTATTACAGAAGCTCTGGACAGCTCTCTCCAATAAGAAAATAGTAGTTTTGTGTGGAAATGTTATTGTCTTCCTACCTTTGGCCAGCATTGGCTGTAGTCCTCTTCCCCTTCTAAAGCCTTGGGCTCCAAAGGCTGGTCTCTGTCTTGCTGTCGCCAGGTTTTAAACGCTGCTCCCAAAAGACCATGAACAAAAAGGATGTCTGCTTTGATGGGCTGGCTGATACAAAAAGGAGCTTTTAGGAAATGGATGGTACATACTCTTTCAGCACATTACAGTCAATACTGAACTTTCACCCTATAGGATACCAATACACTGATTTTGACACCATATGTGATTCCTTATCTTAGCCAGGACAAGCTATTGCACAGAGGACACTCATATTGAGATGAGAACCAGAGATCCATTCAGCAGGAAGAGGCACAGAAAGGACATGGGGCCCAAGGACTCCTTGTAGGACAACACGTGGGGCCCAAGAGCTGCTGTTAGGGAGGACACCCTGCCATTTTGGCTGTGACTCTGCTGCATTTTGAAAAGTGCAGCTCAAAGACAACAGTGGTAATATCATTTGTGAAAAAAGATTCATTTTAAACTTACAAGATAGCCTTGAAATTGGACCATCCTACACTGGCACATTCAGAGGAAGGAAGACTGCTATTTTCATGAAACATTCACTATCCCAAAACATTGAAAAGTTTGCTAATTTTTCCAGAGGCTCCCAACACCACTACTAACAGGTAAGGAACATTGAAGAAAGGCCCTACAGACAATAAGGGTCCCAGATCCCATCACTGAATTTGGCCTCTCCAGTAATAACGCTGCTTTGTAGTTATTTAAATCAGTCTTGGTTTATTTTGTATAAAATCCATGTCTACATAAAAAGGTGATCCTGATACTGTATTGACACAAGGTTGCTGGCATTAACCAGATGCTACAGTAATTATTCCTAGAGTAGTTTGTGAAGATATTACCAACATAATCAAGTGAGAATATTACACCCACACAGAGTAAGTTGGGGAAAGAAACCAGAATATTTCCAGTAGGAAGGTTTGCCAAGGTTTTGTGAGAGCAGCTGGAAACAGAAGTGCACACGTATGGTGCCTTGCAAGTGCAGCTCAGCGCAGGTGAGTGCAGGTGCCTTGCAAGTGCAGCTCCCTTCCCTGTGCTGGAAGGGCTTTATTGGAAATACTGCAGGCATCAATTCTTCTATAATGAAAAACATCACTCTGCATCTACTACTAATACAGCCTGGTACTTCCCTAGTTATACCATCAAATTAAACCTTTGCTGTAGCCTGGTTAACATCACTGAGCCAGAGAAGAGAGCTGCTTCTAAATGACATATCACTCTGGGAACTGCTTCACTCCCAGAGGCACAATCACAATTAAAAGAAGCTGCTGAGGTTTTATGGGATGTCTTAACCATAAATTAATTGTAGCTTAGGTCATCAGTGCCAGAAAGATTACAAGACATTGCATCCTACAACAGCCAGTGCATCCTACATGGTTGCAATGTGTTGAAAGCAATAATATATTTGGCATGTTGGATTTGGATTTTTCTATACAATACAATAACATTCCTTTGCTGGCTAGGGACTGCTTAGAGCATTTCTGTTGTTCTCATATTTGAGCACCTAAATTCCACCCCTGCAACCTCCCAGAGAATCAAAGAAAAGCAGGTGAGATGAGCACAGCAGCACTAGGACTTCACTTTTACGATTCTTTTTTTCTTCTTTTAAATGAACAGTACAGCCAGTAGCACAAAGCATGGTGTGACCCTTCTGCTTTACCTGCTACGATACTGCGGGTGCAAAACATAAACCCCGTCTGGGTACTTCTCTTGCACCGTGTCCCTGTCCAGGTTAGCCAAAGCTCTGGATGCATGAGACGACTGAATGACATGCGGAGACTTCATTACTTCAGCAAGCACAGAAACCCAACCTACATTGCAAAAATATATCAGCTAATTAAGTAATAAGGAATATCCCCCAAGCAGGAGAATCAGAAACATCCTGCAAATGGATACCTGTGAAAAGAAACGTTAGAACATAAAACGATGACGAAAGTCAACGGTGGATGACACAAATCTCCGAAATTGATAATAAAAAGCCCAGAGTGCTGAGGAGGTAACGTATTTTGCTATTATGCAAGTTATGATCTGAAGGAAGATTCATTCTTGGAAGGCAGAGAAAGTGCATCCAGAGGCCAGTGCAGTAGCGAGAGAGACAGAGAGTGCAGAGGTCCAGGCTGTGTCTCCAGAGAAGTCCCTGGAAAGAGAGGAGAGCAGCAGCCTCATCCCAGTGTGAAGCTTCTGGCACACACAGGGTATACAGACATGCTAAAGTTAAACACACAGCAGTAATGGCACATGGGAAAAGTGTTAAGAATAAAAATAAGAATTAAAGAACGGTCCTAGAACTCAAAGGCCTCTGCTTGTCCAGCAGCCCTTCTCTAAAAGTGTGCAGAAGAAAGTGCCTCTGAGGCATTGGCATGTATTGACTAAACAGAAAGAAATGATTTTAACATTGTCTAAACTCTCTGTATTTTTTGTGCTTAACAAACAAATAAACCTCCTCCCCCTCCTCACTTCCTCTATACAATTAACAAAAGTACTAAATCCACTGGAAATTTTTGAACAGAAATCCAGCCCTCAGTCTCCTTTCACTGGCTTTCATTTTACCTGCACGTACTATGGATGAATGAAGCCGTTCATCCAAAGCCATATTCCCAATAATGCGAATGATGTTCCTTTGTATTTTTGCAGAATCTTTACGGAGCTGGTATATCCTCTGTAGTAGCTGCAGGCCTCCTTTCGCTTCAATTTTATCACAGTGAGAAGAAACCTAGCATTATACAGCAAATACAATGTAAGCTGATGTTCTCAAAAAGTTCTCTGAGATGCTGTTAACACATAGAGCAGGGAAATTTAAGGGAATTGAAATGATATAAAGCACCTACTGAACAGAATTCTTACTTTATCTAGAATTTGTTATGCTATATAATTGTAAATGGAGCAAGTATTACAATATATTAAATGTAAGACTCCTATGGATTGCCAACATACTCTCATTCATGTCTGTGGGAGGTGAGATTGCTCTCCACTTGGCATGACCAAATTTCAAGTAATAATGGCACACAGAAGAGTGCAGCAAGAGGAATCACAACGTGTCACTGCTACATGAAGTTCTTTGTATCTCTCACCTGTATCTGCAAAAATCAGGCCGTTCCTGGGAACACGGACTGGGTTAGTTCTAAGATTTGCAAAGCTCTGTCCAAAGGCAGCGATCCTTAGAGATGGACTTGTGTGGATGGCCAAAGTTCATAATCTGTCTTGGCTTCTGGTTAGAGCGAATTCAAGAGGCTACCTTTGCGTTCTGGCAACCCAGCCAGAGAATTAGATTAAGAGCCACAACCAGAGGCCACTTGCAAGCTTTCTGGGCTGACGTGCACAAACTCCCATTTTCATTGAGATTTTCAAGCCATCAGGATCGTGCTTACTGAGAAGCTGCAGAGTGGAAGCCCTAAGTCTCTCCTCCCAGAACGTGGCTCCCACCATCGGACAGTGCTGCGGGAGGCGGCCCTGCACAGAGCAGCTTAGCAAAGCCAGCCTGGCTTGGGCACTCTCTCCTGCTCTCTGCTAGAGCTGCCTGAGGCAACTTCGTAAAAGACACAGGCAGATACATTACAAGGGAACTCACACAGGCTAATTAGAAGCAATAGCTAAGAACAGATCCTATGGACACTTCCTCAGGAAAAAAAAGTTCCTGCGGTCTTCCGATTCACCTGAGTCTCAGTTACCTCACCACTTTTTTATTTATAAAAGACATGTGGGGTTGGAGACACAGAAAAGGTAGCTCCTTCCCAATATGAGAGGGCACTAGAAAAGAAGGTTTACAAATGCAGGCTTTAATTATTATTTAAAAGACAGATACCTTAGAGTGTTGCACTAATGCTTGCAAGCAGAAGAGTTCTACTGTCTCTGAAGGAACTTTACTCAACGTCTCACAATATGGAAGCCCGTTTCCTCCAAAACACCAAAGGCCTCCCTGAAATAAGCACCAGCAACATTGTGCCACATTCCAAATGGCTACATAAAATAAGCATTTCTAAAACAAAGTACTACGGGTGTAATGATCTGTAGAAGTTGCTATAGACAGTTCTCAGCATGTATATGCTTTTTAAACTGTACAGATTATGTAACAGTACACCATAAAAATGTCTATCATTCTTAATTGAAAATACTACTGTTTTGGATCAGTAGTCTTCATAGTCTATTAACTTCAAATATACAGTAAAGGGTGGAGAGGAAATGTAGGATTTTCATTTGCTATGTGTTTTATTTTAAAACTGTTTGACTAAGCACAGAAAAGCAATAATCAGATTGCTTCCAGATTCATGCAGTCTCAAGAACCAGACTATAATCTTTCAGTACTTAGTACAGTCTCTCAAGTCCAGTCTGCCAAGGCTTAACAGAGTGTTCATCATTTGAGCAATAAAAAATAAACATCAGGAAGACAAAATGTGACAAATCATTTTATGGTTCTGGGTAAAATGTTGAAATAAGTTTCTAAGGAGAGAGATTGTCTCTCTCTCAGTTAGCAAAGCTGGGAAAGATTAGAGGAAAAAAGAGATTTAAAGCACACAGACTGTACGTGGAAGAGATTTCACTTGAGCTGTACAGTTCCAAAGCCTGTACTCCTTTCCCTCTTAGAATGCTCAGACATTCTTTGGATATACAGGAAATAGATTTTTGTCTTTGAGCCCTGGAGGACAAAGAAAACCCAAACACTTCTATTCTGCGGACGGGAACTCACCCTTTTTGCAGCAAGAGTCTGACTACTTTCACGTAACGCAAGAGATGTGAAGTACTGGACACACGGATCAACACCACTCTGAGGTAAAGATACTAACAATAAACGAAGTTCATCTTCTATGGGATAATCCTGTAGCAAGTGAGCACAAACACCTCAATTCAGTCTACAGCATGAATCAAAACACAATATGAAATTAAAGGAACATCTGAAGCAATGGAAGTAAATACATTAATAGAATATAACACTTGGACTTTAGTGCTCTGAAACTTAACTTTCACAGCAACTTCTGTGAAGACTTTGGACATGTAAAATTTGAAAACCAGACAGGTGAATGATATAAAGTAGGCTCTAAACTTCTTGCTTTGTTCTAATCTTAGAAATCCCCATCCTGAATTATTTCCAACCTGCTATTCTCCAGTACAGATGTGTCTCCATGGCTTTATTGCTACAATATAATTTCATATTTTGGTCTTTATTTTACAACTCATTAAGTTACTTTAGAAGAACTGCACTTCAGTGTGGTTACAGAAGTGAAAATACTAAAACAAATAAACAAGCAACAATCAGCTAACACCTAACACCATTTACTTACATCCTTGATTTTTGGCAATGGTGGTGGAGGCAGGAAAAATCGAAGGTCAACATCTTTGGACCGAGCCAAACCTATAGCAGTTCTTTGATCACAAGCTTGAGCAACTGTGCTGTATTGGTAACCTGCAGCACAAGAATCTCAGTGTTAGGTTTAAAAATAACCTTAGGTACTTCAACAACTTCAGTGAAGCTGTTCAAAGACAAAATAGAATATTTATGGCAACATTCACACTGAACAATTCACACAGATCATCATAGCTGTTAAAAGCTAGAACATACTTTCAGTCTTAACCTTCCTAGGACTCAGTTTGGGAAAAAAAAAGCCCAAAATGATAAATAAAATACTCCACCCATTTTCTTGATGAGGTTTGTGAAGCACACGAATACAACAGCAATGAGCACTACAGTGAGCAGAACAGAGAGAAAAGGAGAAAAGGAGCAACTTGATCCCTGAGTACCAGTCACCCTATGACCTTCTGAAATGAGACAGAAGATATCTAGAGAAATTATCCCGAAATCATCTGCTAGCAGGAAGCATTTTGCAAGGTAATTTGCATGACACGAAGGTGGATAAAGAGGGTGAAAAGGATAGCAAAGAAAGGCATTTTTTAAAAATGTATTGATATTTTCTAATATGTAGCATAATATGACAAAATAATCTAGTCTATAGTAGCAAACATTAGAGAAGAGTAAATTTTAAAAATATTTAGAATGTGTCTGCAGGAGGCTGAACTCCCTTCTTATTATTTCTTACTACTATACTAATAATAACTACAGTGGAAAGATGGCTTACAAACAACACCAAAATACAAGTGTTCTGACTCTAGTTTATTATTTCAAATTGATAGGAACTTTAAGCTATTACTAGTTACCAGCTCTTAACGAAATTTATTAACTGAACCATGGCCATAATCCCATTCCTACAGAGCCTTACAAAAATCATCACCAGAACTGGTGATTCTGTTGGCAGACAAAAGAGCAAGGTCAAAGAAATAACGAATGTGAGGACTACACGGAGGAAATGTCATTCTAACTGTGGCTGCAATTTGCAGGGGGGCAAGTACAGCGAGGTGGGCAGAGACACACTCTGCTTGATGACATTAGCAGCAAATAATCGCTTGAGAGGAAAAGAAGAACACATTTTAGATGAAATCCCAGGGTGTATTTCCACTAGGTGCAGCAATTTCTCCCTGTTAGCAGCAGATCTGTAGCAACTAGCTGAGCCCCAGTCACCTCCACACAATGATGGGGACACCCTGGCAGGCATTACCGTGCCAGTGGCTGTTCTCAGCGAGCTCCTGCACCGCCTGCAGCCGCACCGCTCTGTCTTCTGACCGGCTCCTCTTCAAAAGGAGCCACAAGGCACATTCGTGGTCTTCTCCATCAAACGTGCTGAAGTGTTCTTTAACAGAAAAGAAATAAAACTCGGTTAAAAGTAATGTACATTTTCACCTTATTAGATGTTAACAGTCATTTGGAAAAAAAATGACATTAGTAAAATGCTGGTCTCTAAATTAATAGGAAGTTTTGACTCATTTTAGTGGCACCAAGTCAATATGACATATAGCTAGGATATTTTTATTTGCCTTACACACGTATACTGGCTGGCACTTACCAACCAGAACTGCCAGGCTTCAACAACAGCTAGAAATGACTAGCAGCTTGGAAGCTCACACACAATTGAGAAAACTGAGCTACACTGATAAATTAATTTCATAACTCCTCTATAAAAATATATATTGTTATAACTATTTAACTGTTACATGAGAACAGACAGTAATTTGTCTCAGACAATAAATCAGGAAATACAGTCTCTTAATGTGTATTCAAATTCCAAAATCTTACTTCAAGTTAGTCTAAAAAGTAGTGACAAACTCAAAAAAGACCATTCTACTTTCATGTAATGCAAACAATTCTGCAGAATGTGTGCATCCCTCTTAAAGTACTTCAAGGACTGTGTTTAATATACAGAAAATATATTAATATTCTGTATTAAAAGAGTCCACGTAACTCTGCTAAGTAATATTCCCACTAGTTTGAAACAAAAATTGTATATATGAATTTCAAAAAAAAATCCTAAAAGATTAATATTATTCTATTCAATATATTAACCATAAATAAAGTCATGCTTTTAATACCTACCATTAAAAGGTCTGCGGAGAATTTTAGCTTCTGTTTCTAGAATCTTCCTCACAGCTCTATGGATTTCTCTTCTGGCTTGGTATGTAATGCCTAAAGAGTATTTTTAGATAATTTATAGTGTGAAGGACAAATTCTTAAATTATTACATCCTAGACCATCTTAAACAACAAAAAGTCACCATCTTAAGATAAATTCCGCAACAGTGTTAAGAGGTTTTTTCTTCTTCCTAACAGAGCTCAGGAAATGCCTCTTTTTTGATGTGAAAGTTACTTCTAGAAACATCAAAATATTTGTACAAGGCCTCAGATGTGGTTTTGCAGACCAGCCTATGTGCCACAGACTTTCTGGCACACTTCTTGCAACTAGTGGTTTCTCACTGCATTTTCTCTATACATGGCAAGTTGGAGCACTGTTACAACTATACAAACTGTAAAAAGTTTTTGTATTTTTTGAGAAGACAGACCCTACACACATTTGCAAAAGCATTATTAACTGTAACTCAATAAATATAACTTTATTTTAAAAAATACACATTGTGAATTTTTCCCCCTTCTTATGAAGTTTTTTTCACGAACTGTGAAATGCCAGATAACAGTGCACGAGGCTGAACAACAGCACGAGCCTGTTCACATCGTGGTCTGGGTAGTCAAAAGGAACAGGACTCATAACTTGTTAATACTCCTGAAAAAGCTTCCTTTAAAGATGCACTATTTTCATTTTGTCTTTACACATCATTTCACCTAGATGAGAGTAAAATGAAACCTAAATTAACACATAAAATACTCTATACTGCCTACTATGATAGAAAGGGAACTGCACACCAATGGAAGAATATCCAGCTATGTCTGGTGCTGATATTAACTAGTATGTAATATTTAAAAACCAACAAACAAAACCCCAGTTTTTGCATTAATATACAAAACACACATCTTACCTTGATATCCACTTGGATCCAGAGAAGTTGTACGTACATATACATAGGATTTAAGTTTTTCTTGATTTATAGCTTGAGTATCAATTTTCAATAACTTCTTCAAGGAGAAAACTTCATATGTAATGAATACAAAACCTCTTTAAAAAAATAAAAGAAAATTGTGTATGAATATCACTAAAATATTTTAAAAGGTAACAAATATATGTTAATAATAATTCTGATACAAAATAGTCTTTATCTGTAAACATCAGTTTTTACTAAATATATATCAGCCTGCAGATTCTTTGAATTCAGCACAGTAAATACAATTTAAAATAGTTAAAACGAATACTTAAAAAAATATGCTTCAAAAGTATGTTCTTTCATGTCAAAAAATCCCTTTTATCACATTTTCATGAAGTTACAGGACTTAAAGTTCAAACAGTATATAAAGTTCATACAGTTGTATGTATGTTTCTTAGTTACAACTTACCCCAATATAAGTGATCCAGTTACCTTTGCAACTTTTCCTTAAAAAAAAAAGAAAAAATACATTAAAAAGTTATATGCAACACCTCAATATAAACATAGTTAACAATTGATCAGCAAAGATAATAATAATTTTAGCAATTAAACTTTTCAGCATTTATTTTCTACCACCCTGATCTGCAGGAAATCAAGACCTAGATTTCCTGCCCTCCTAAGCAAGATGACAAAATATTATCCTGTTAGTGATATTTTTTCTTTTTTATCTTCATTGCTCAGCTGCAAGAATCACTTATCCTGTGTATATCATTAGCTTTCCCTTGGAATTCCATATTATGATGTGGATATTTCCTCAACATGTAGGAAAACTTACACCAGTATATATGTTCTTTGTCAAGTCCTGCTGGATGTCCTTAATAATGATATACTTTTTTTTTTCCAAAAATAATTCTATCAAGTCTAATTTGCCAAGGCAAATATCTGGAATAACATGTATAATGTTATTTCAGCTTTTCATTTAAAATCTAAAAGAGTTGAGAATTTTTGCCTAGACGAATTTGAGATGGATAGTTGAGATCTGGATATAAGGTGAAATCTGGTTATAAGGATCTCAACAGAGTTAGAAAGTCTGTTAATACAAAGAGCAGCAAATTCAATGGAAACCATCTCACTCCACCACAAATAATTCCTTTTTCTCAGCAAAAATTGGAGATTTGCCTCATGCCCTTTGCCACCACTTCTGCCTTTGTGGAACTTGAAGAATTCTGGCATGAGGACAAGAGGCAGCCATATGCTGAAGACTTGCAGAAAAGTAAAAAGGCAAGAAATGTGACGTTCGCTGCATTGAAGAAATGAAGATATCCTCTCTTTTAATGCTGAAAAATAACTTTAGAAATCTAGGAATACTCTTTCTGAAACAGCCAAGAAGAATAGGGACTAAGCAGGAAATATGGTAAAACTACAAACAGTAAACAAGGAAGAAGAAACAATAAAAACAAAGTTCATTAAAGGGCTATCCTGGACATTAAGGTTTTATGGATGGAATTCATTTGTGGCTATAGGATGAAAAAGTTACAAAATTTGCTGAGTTTACAATAGCTTAATGAGATTGTACTTGGGGTGGATCCTTATCTTGTATTCTTATCTGCTCCTTTCCCAGAGAAGCAAATCTCTAATGGGAATGATTACAAAGTCCAGATCCTGAAGCAGCTGCAAATCAGCATGAGGCCACTCACCTGAAATGCGAATTATCCAGCTCACATCAGTGACAGGTGGACACTGAACACTTCTAAACTCATTTAACATACCACTATGTAAAGCATGGTCAGAGACAAGCACACACTGCTGGAGCTTTTTATCAGAAAATATCCAGGCTCTTAGATATTTTCTATCA
>JAUBOD010000288.1:328052-341323 GCA_032353885.1 Nothura maculosa | reverse complement strand
TTCCAGTGCTCTGTCACCCTCACAGTGAGGAAATGCTTCCTGAAGTTCCTGTGGAACTTTTGGTGCCTCAGCTTGCAACCATTTCCTCTAGTCCTATCACTGTCCACTACTGAAAAGAGGCCAACCCCATCCTCCTCACTGCAAATGACAGAATTACATATAGTTGTCATGTCTGTGTATGTGCATACATATGGTGCTTCATTTCCTAATAGTCTGAGTGCATACGTTTCCTCTCCCCACCACCGGAATTGTGTTTCGTTCAGTGTGTCGATGCTGTCCTGTGGATGAAGGAAAGTTGCCCAGACAAACTCTACATTATGTGTTTGGGAAACTCTGCTGCAGTGAAGGATACAAAGGAGTGCTAGAAGAGAAATTAAATCCTGCAATTGAGGCAACTGAGTGGTGTCATGGAGAAATAGAGAAGTGTAGGTTGTTACTTTTTAAATGAGCTTTCACTTACGTCTATTTCTCATTTTCTGAAGTAATAATTTTACCATCTTGGATGTTACAAAGTTGAATTAAAATAGCTCTCATTCAGTGCTCGGATTCCCTAATTCTGCTCACATAACTCTTTGGTCTTAAAGGATTTACTTTGGCCATTCTGATTTTCTTGATAGTCTTTTGGAGGACTTGGATTTCATGAGCTCATCATGGGAGTTTGATCTTAAGTAGTGTGTGGCCCTAGTGCACTGGCACCAGTGCGTTTCTGTGGCACGTAGGTAGCTGCTTTTGAGTTAGTCCTTGATGGACAGCGCAGCCAGTTTAAAATCTGAGACTTCAGGTGGCTTGTGCTCAGAATAAAAATGTTTATAGATGTATTTCTTATTCAGTTTATTGTAGGTCTCCTCTATCATTTGTTCCATATAGCATATTCAGTAGTTGGGGGAGAGAAGTGTATTTTTTTTTTTTTAAACCAGATCTATCCAGAGGAATATTTTTATGAAGCATGTGTAATTTTTTTTATCTAATGACAAATGATAATGACAAATTTCCATTTTGTTTTCGGGATATTTTTCCTTTTTCTTCCACTTTCGAGAAGGTATAAAAATAATAATAATAAAAAGAAATCAGGTAATAAAACAAACTTGTTTTTCTTTTCTAAATATAAAGTGTTTGAGCTTTTTCACTTAAGCTTTTCAAAAGCCACGCTGCTCACTCTTAATCTTTGCAGTTCTGCTGAAAGAAAATAGGCTACTGATTTCTTCACAGAAATCGCAGAACAGCTGGGGTTGGAAGGAACCTTTAAAGATTGTCAGGTCTAACACTCCCGCTCAAGCAGGTTACCTTCATGCACTGCTTGGGATAAACAGGGCAAAGAAAACCTTAGAAATAGTCAAAATTGAAGACTTAAATTTTTCACTTCCTGAGGGCAATGATGTTTAAGGTGAAAGCAAGTGAGTTGTTTTGGAATTAAAGGGTGTTCTGAGAATTGTTTTCATCTGCTAAAAGTTACTGGAATAGTTCTGACTATGATGCTCAGTTGTTTGAAAGGCTGCCTGTGCACCTTGTGTTTGGTTTTGAGTGGTGATTAACAGGGTAGGAACTCTGTATCCTGTTTCAAAATCTGTTATCTTGCAATTTTCCATGGAAACAGGGAGTATCATTCTAAGGAAATTTTATGCCACATTATAGGAAATTAGAAGTGAGAGAAGCTGGAATATGTCCAGACCAGTGATGGATGCCCAGTCTTTCTACCCAGATGGAGAAGGAGCTTCTTAAGAGGCCAGGATCTGCTTTGGCCCCTTCTCGGTCACATTTGCTTTGTGTGCACTGAAGTCACGTGCCTTTCAGAAGTAATAGATTTAGTGGTACTTTCCAAGCACATCTTCTGTTACGTGGGAAGCAGGAATTGCAGGCATCCCAAAAATAAGTGTAAGCAGAATTACTCACCCAATTGATTGTATGGGACATTGATCTCTGAGTAAGCGAGGGACAGGCTATGGATAGAATGAAGTATTTGCCCTTGGGTAGATGATGTGTGCCCTGGATGACAAGGGCAGAGCGAGCTCCCCTCACTGCTGCTTTCATGCACTCTGTTGGATGTGTTACCAGCACTGAGCCAGCGTGCCCTGTTGCAGCCTCCTTCCAGGAGAGCTCCAGGCGGCCTTCCCTTTGACGCTGTTACCGGCACCATCACCTGTGTAGGGCAACCAAGATGATTAAGGGACTGGAACATTTCTTGTATGAGGAGAGACTGAGTGAATTGGACCTCTTTTCTCTGGAGAAGAGAAGGCTGAGAGGGGATATGAGTAACATGTATAAATTCATGAAGAGGGAATGTAGGGAGGAAGGGATCAAGCTCTTCTCAATGGTGCCCAGTGACAGGACAAGGGGCAAAGGGTACCAGCTGAAACCTAGGCAGTTCCATCTCCAGGTGAGGAGGAGCTTCTTCACTGTGAGGGTGCCAGAGCCCTGGCACAGGCTGCCCAGGGAGGCTGTGGAGTCTCCTTCTCTGGAGATCTTCCCAACCCGCCTGGATGCCGCCCTGTGCTCTGGGTGTCCCTGCTGGAGCAGGAGGTTGGACTAGATGATCTCTGGAGGTCTCTTCCAACCTCAGCCTTCCTGTGATTCTGTGTCAGAGCCAACTGAAGCTGCTCTGGCCTTGCAGGCAAGCTGGTTTTGAACCTGAGCTGTGGCAGGACCTTTAATTTGCCACCTCTGCTTAGCGCAGTATTTCATGAATGGAGGATTCTGGCAGCAAGAGACTGGGCTCAGGCTGCAGGATAGAGAAGACTGAGGCAGGATCTCGGTCGCAAGGATCCCAAATTCTCTGTCATCAAGCAGCTGTTCAGTATTGCGTGTGTATGACAAGCTCCAGCACAAAGAGCTTCCTAGGCCTCCTAGAATAGCAGTCCACTTTGACCTGCCTTTACAAATAAACCTATGTAATAAAGTGCTTTGTGATCCTTTCAGATGAAGGACATTAGATTATGGTGCCTTTGGATGTTTACCTCTAGTCTGGGTCTGCTAATTCATTTAGCACTGCAATACTTCACTGTAACTGTTCTTGCCCATGTGTGGTGTGAACCTATCAGAATGTCTTCTTTATTTATCATAGCTCATTTATTAAGCTGTCTATTGTGAGACATCTATGGACTGAATTAAAACAAATATGTAAAACTAAACCCAAACCCCTATGCAAAACTGCCAAATAAAATAGCCAGCCAGGCTGACTTAAAAAATAATAATAATAAAAATCCGGCACAAGAACAAGCCCAACAGACCTCTTGCAAACCACCCACAAAGGAATTAGTTCCCAGCTAGTCGGAGGATTAGGAAAAACATGGTAGTGGATATAAGAGCAAAGGGAGGGGACACAAAACCAGATAAAAATAGCTCAGCTAAAGTAAACAACACTTGCAGTACAGGCAGACGGAAAAGGACAAGAAAAGAAGTTTCTAGTGCAATGTTGCATGAAAATATAAGTAGTGCATGGGGAGTCACTTTCCAGCGTGGGATCCTCAGCCTGCAGGTGCTTAAGAGCAGGCAGCGATGCCTACCTGTCCTGCAGCCCCTTGACTTTGCCTTGGTTTTTGCCTGGCTGTTTCAGTCTGCCCGTGAGTCAGCAGCTGGGAGCAGGGAGGCTGCAGGGCTTTATGAATCAGGAAGCTTCTCTGCAGAAATACAGGTTAGCTTTCTTTGACTGCAATTCCCTATCTTCGCTCCTTAAGCACAGACCACCGAAGCACTAAATTTATTGAGGAGGATGAGGCCTGGAGTTTGTACCAAGATGCATCCTTTTGAGGCTTGAGATTTTCCTGGCCTTGCTGATTTTTTTTCTTGTCTTTTCCCCAAAAGACCTTTATAGCTGTCAAAGTACTATAGGCTAAGCAGGACAAAGTATAATAACTCATCTAAAACATCCTCTTTCTAATAAAATATTTCTACACAAATAGACTTAACTTATTATTGACCATTTAAATGAAATCTGTTTTTCTTTCAGGTCTGCAGTCTGAAATGTAGTTTTTCACCCATGCCAGGTTATTGTTACCAGGCAGATGAAGTTATTGAGGGCTGGAGGGAAGTCTAATCAGTGGTTTGGCATCTCTGGCAGGGTCCACCCATGCTCCTAGCTTTCAGTTTCCAAAACAAACACACCCTGAGCATTATGCTGCTGCTTTAATACACCCCCTGGCAAGCTGCGTTTGGTTTCTGCTCTGCATACTTGCCACTTTATGGAATCCTTACCGACTGTTGTTTTTTCCACTTGGCCTATTTAGGTCTTTGTTTAAATGGTACAAAAAGCATCTCTAGTTCTGCTGCTGGTTTCCCATAAGAAACATTTCTGTACCTTTTTCTTTCCCCATGCCTTGCAATTATACCCTTTTTCATTAAGAATATTGTAATATGTTCACTCATTTATTACCATTTTTATCCTTTCAGTCTTCATTCCTCTTGAATCTCTGTATGAAAGCAGTGTTCACTATACCTAGAAGTTGACTGTGCTGGAGAACATTTGGAGAGTTGGTGCCGCTCACAGCGCATGCACCATGAGGCCGTGGTTACAAGAGCTCCTGTATCTTCCTTCCCTCGTCTCCATGGCCTTTGCAGCTGATGTTCCCCCAACAGGACCTCACAGTTGCTGTGGGGTTTAATGCAGTCGTCAACAGGGCTGTGGGGGCGGCTCCTCTGCGGCCTCCCCCTGCCTGGGAGCACCCGGAGGGCTCGCAGCAGCCACCCAAGGGAGCAGGTTTCAGGCGTGGCACTCCCGTCCCACCGATGGGACCACGAGCAGCCCGGAGGTGAGCGAGGAGGTGATACACACTCTTACCTGTTAATTCTAGGGCATGAATTGAAAAACCTTGTCCCTGCTCGTTTGTGGAAGACCAAGGGATGTTATGAACAGTGTGGTGTGAATTATGTGTAGAACAGTGGAGCCGTGTTGATTTCAATTTCTCTTTTACTGTATGTTTTTATCTGTGTTTAGCATTTGTAAGCCAAGAATGGCCATGTTTACCTAAAGCATATATTAATTAAAACAGCTAACGAGACATAAAGTGGCAGTTTCCACTGCATCACAGAGGGCTCTGACTCCGTTAAACTCTGACATCGCAGCGCCCTTGGTAAACGAAACCGCATTAAACTTGTGCAGGGCCCCATCCTGCTCAATGTGACTTTGAGCACAGGGGTTGGTGCTATGCTCAGATCTGCAGGAGCATGGGGAAAAGAAGCGTGATGGACAGAGTAGTCTGTTTTATATCATAGAATGTAATCCATTATTTAGAATTTTTTAACTGCTAAGTTTTCTTCATTCTTTCCTTTCTTCGTTTCTTCATATGCTGTAAGACTCCTGAAAATACTACCGTGTTACAGGGTTTGTGCTTGTGATGAGCATACCAGAGTCTTCAGAGCTTTCTGATAAGCAATATAAATAATCAAGGCTTTAATTATTTTTGTTTAGGTACCGTTACCACAGTCACACATCCTGCTTTGCCTGTAGCCCGGTAGTTTCCTTTTCCTTTTCAGAATGCGTGTGAGGAGCCTGGCAGCTGTAGCTGAACCTTAGCTGGTGTCTTACTGATCTCTTCCATCTTAATTGCATAAGCAGCAAACCTGTATGTATTTCTGAAAGGGCTTGGTTCTACTTCTGGTTTATCAGCTTGATTCCCAGATGTTTAATGATAGACTTGTTTGGATCACAGATTTCTCCCAGTGTTTTCTGGTGATAATAAAGTTAAAGGAATCTTGAAAGATCTTGGAATGTTCTTTGAAACTATGGTCTGTGGCATTTGGTCTGATGAAGCTCTGTGCTAGGATGTCTGTATTGCAGAAACCTGTGCAGTTGGCAGCTTTATTAAGCTATCTTGCTTGTAGGTACTGTTTAGAATTCTTAAAATTTCCCTTTTCAGGATTATCACTTAATTACGCAGTTGGACAATTTGCTGGGAAGTGAAAGGAGAGATGAAAAGTGAAGGCTGCAAATATTGGCCTTTTGAGAGAAGGATAGAAAAGAAATATAGAGCAGATTTCACCAGAGGTAGAGAGAAAAGGTTAATGCAGGAACTGGCATTTAAAAATGTATTTGTAAATGTACGTCACCAGGTTGAGACAGGAGAGGTGCAGTTAACACGTGATGTAGAATCTGATCGAATGTCCAGCTAGGGCAGTGCCAGAGGGACGAGAGCTGCTTGTAGCAGAAGTGGGTGCCTGTGCAGTGACGTAACCATCGATGGTTTCTGCTTTCCTTACTTCCCCTGCCCCTTTGGAGTTGCAGATGGGACTAATCTACATGTGACAAGTACCACTTACCATAGGTAGAACCCATGTGTTTCTTTGAAAGAGAGTCCAGTGGGGACATTAAGGGGTGAACCTGCCTGGATGCCACCCTGTGCCATGTGCTCTGGGTGACCCTGCTTGAGCAGAGGTTTTGGACTAGATGATCTCTAGGGGTCTCTTCCAAGCTCAGCCATCCTGTGACTGTGACCTGACGTGGACGCCCGGTTCAGTTCCTAGTGCTTTGTTCCATGTAATATTTGCCAAAACAGAGACTGTGAGCGATGACATCACTTTGTAGCAGATAGGATGACAGTGTTCAACATGCACGCAGGCAGATAAAGACATTGAGCAGCTTCCACAGTCTGTCAAACTCCCATGGGTAGCCAGGAATGCTGCTAAGCGCAGACAGGCACTGACTGCGCGATGGACCCGTTTGTTCCTGGAGCAGGGACTGGATTCACTGGGTCAGCACCACAAGAGGCCGATTCTCTTGGTCATGACCCTCATCTCTGCAAACAAGGAGAGAGGACGTTGCAACACACTGGTCCTGGAGCTCGCTTTTCCGAGAGCCTTGTGTCCCCTCTGAAGGAGAGGGGCAGCTGCTCTTGTGGCACCTGACCTGGCACCGGCCGCGGTCTCCTGTGAGCGGGCAGAGGAGGTGAGGGCTGTCTGAGCTGCAGACCCACAGGGAAGCTGCTTGAGAAACTGAGCCTGATGGTCCATCCAGGAGATTTATGGAAGAAAAGTAAAAAACATGCTTTGAATTCTGCTGACTCCTCCAGAATTGAGCCCTCAAAAGCCTGAATTCTCAGTGAATTTCCTGGCGTTGAGGAAGGTGCCTATACTGAGGGACACCATCCAACAGAGTTCAAAAAATCTTTTTAAGCTACATCAAGTCTTGCAACTAAGCTGAAGTTTTTTCTGTTTGCTCGAAAGCCTTATTTTTCTTCTTCGGACTCCGTTTGCTGAAGGAGCTAATTGTGAGCTCGTGTTTGAAACATGGGGAGGTTCTTTCCAGTGTTTATAGCTTTCCTTTTCTGTGGACTGTCACATGTATATTCTTATTTAGTTTTTGTTTTTCTCTTAAAGATTTCCAATATAGATTTTTTTTCCCCCTTGATACACGATAGAACAATATTTATTATACTGATCCTCCGTATTTGATGTTTACGCAGCATTTAACTCTTGTGTGACAGTGAAGATGAATACGATTTCTGTGACCTCCTTGGTTTGTTACAGAAATGATCTTTCAAAATCTGTGATCTTGTTCCTTATACACGTTCTCCTACCTCATCCAGTGTTACTCCATCCGATAGATGCAAACCACCTGTAGTTTAGCTAACAGTCTTCTTCCTGTCTTGTGTGCTACATTTCGATTTCTGTGGATCTATTTTAAGCCATATTTTAATAAGGAAGAAGACTTAAATTTACAAAGGAAGCTGTTTTTTCTGTCTGAGATTTTATAGACAAAATTCAAAAAGTTACCTGCAAGTAAAACTGGTCAGTATTGGATTTGCTGAGTCAGACAGAAAGAAATTTTGTGCATACATAAAGGGATATAAAAGACAACATATCTATATATATCTTAGCAGAAGCTTTCAATGGCAGGAGTTGCAATTAGGGAATCTGGTAAGGAAACCTCATGTAGCTTTGATTTGATGGCAAAACATACACTTTGGCGCTCTCTGCCCTGTAATTTTGAGATTGTGATGAAAGAAATGAGAGAGAAGAACAGAGCAGAGGAAGAAAGGAGATTAGAGCAGGAGGTTACACTGCAGAGACAGAAGATAATCAACAAAACCTTCCTTTCCTTTGTCCCACCTAAAACATGATAGTGTTGAAAGATTGTGTTTTAACTGGAGTGAGGAATGGCCTTGCCTTTTAAAAAAAATGTCTTTCAGGAATTTCCAGTAATGAGGAAGTAATTTGCTCATGGTTAGAACTTGATATTCCTTTTTAGAGGCAGAAATTATTTTTTTTATGATGTATTTCTAAAGCTGTATTTTTTGGTCTCACTTGTGAAAAGCAGCTCTCTTTTTGCCTTTTTTTTTCCTTAATTGTCTTTCAGAAGTCACATTTTCCATAGCTATGGAAGACTTTATTCCCTTGTTTCGATGGTAGTTTTTTGGTTAATGGCTTAGAATTGCAGTAACTTCTTGTTAGGAGACAAAGATAATTGGTGGTTAGTCGAATTACTTTAACATTAGGTGATTTCAAATTTACCTGAAGTCCTCTGGTGTCCACGATTTAACTCTGTCAGTTTTTCATTTTGAGCTTTCATTTTGAAGGGTTTCCTCTGGGAGTCCAGTAGGGAAACAAGCCCAAACAGCTCAGTGACTCTGGTTTGTGCAGATGTTAGGGAAACTATTTGAACAGGTATAATTTAAAGCTGAAAGACTTGAAGTTATAGAAGTCAGTAGGTTTCTGTGATCTCATTGAGAAAGCATGCAGATTTATTCTGCAGTTTGTTCGTTTACATGGAAGCAAAATTCATTTTGTACCCGTCTTTATTTCAGCCACAAGGTCAATGTGATGATGAGGTTCATTAAATGCTATTCTTGATGCCCTACATTGCAGCCTGTAAGGGTGCAAGGTAACCAGGGACCCGTGCATCATCTAGAGCCAGTCTGCCTCAGTGCAGAAACCAGTAACTGGTACTTGGGTGACACAGCTTATTTTGGATAAACATCCTTTCTTCTGTCATTGGAAAAAGGAGTGTTCCACCTGTCCCAGATGTTCCAAACATCTGTTTGATTAAGGATATGCAAATTGCAAGCTCTTCAAATATTTTAAGTTTCTGAATAAATACCCAGATTTCAACAATTCATCATTGTTGAAATGTTGAATTTCAACAGTTCAACATTGTTGAAATCAATAAGTTGCTTAAAGTACTACTGAGATAATAACCCTCTTAACCCCAAGTCAAGAAATATGCAGGTTATTTGATGTAGATTAAGTGGCAGCAGTTACTGGAACACTAAGGCTACAGATTTATAGGTTTTTTTTTGCTCAAATAACCAGATGTGCAACTCTCTTTATGATTGTGTCTTTTTCATCCTATCAGATCTCTTTTTAAAAGTCTAACCGTATTCTAATGAAAAAACAGGATTTTCACAAAATCAATTGCATTTTGCTACCTTTTAAGCATACAGATATTTTTAGTTAGCTAGTAGTTCATACAAAATAATGCACTCAGGTAGGATTATAAAAAGGAAATGATAAGTTATTTGTATAATGGTAGTTCTTGGAAGTTCTTGTGCGTTCATATAGAGTCTTTTTCTTTAGGTCGGCTTTTGTCAAGTCTCTGAAAAGGGTAGTGTAAATGAAAGGGTTAGTCTAAAATGATCTTGACCTAGTTAAGATCATGGTTAAGTCTTGATCTGTGTGGTGTTTTGACTTTTTTTGAGACAATCAAAAGAATGAAAGAATGGTTGAAGCTGCTGCGGTAATCAAGTGCCTTGAACTTGTCCAGATACTGCCACCCACATCACATTTTCAAGGCATTTTCTTAAGGAAGGAAATGAAAATGAAAGCTAAGCATTGAACTTACTTGAGCAGAGCTCACTGGAAAAAAATGAATTAAATTTTTGTTCATCCTGCTCACACGTGACTGGTTGTGGCTGTTCTTTTCTCGCTGCAGCCTCGAGCAGGTGTCGTAGCTGAGACTCGTAGCTGGGCTCGGCCCAGGAGCGGCGGCCGGGCTGAGCCCTGGCCTAGGAGCCGCTTCCGTTGCATCCCAGGCCTCGGTGGAACCAGCACGAGAAACCAGGAGAAGCAGAGCCAAATTTTGGCTCCAGGAATCTGGAGCAGCCTCGGTCATGCCTTTTGTGGTTCTCTAAGATGATCAGTTAGTCATGAAAGAAATGCTGCTAGATTATTATACAGTCTTTCATAGCACACAGTTCATTAATGGGAGATTTGGGCAATTGTTGCAAATTTGCCGACAACGGCAGCAGCAGCTCTGGACTGAGCTTCTCTTTTATGGCTTTGTACCTTTGATCTTAATTGCGAGGAGAGTTCAGTGCCCAAGTGGATTGTTATATTGAACCTGAAAGCATCTGTGCTGGGAAGCCAGCCTTGCACTCATGTCAATGGAAATGCAGCCGTGTCACTGCAGAGGGATTGTACTGCGCTGTTGCTTGCCTTGTCACACCTGTTCCAGTGTTGAAATGAGCAGGAAAACTGTATTTTTAGAAGTTGTGGAAGAACACGGACAGATGAAATCCTGTGAACGTGAAAGTTGCAACATTGCTGAATTAAGTTGGACTGTGTGATACTAATTCTCAGCTTCACGCATAGGCATCAGGACCTAATAGTCTTTAATTATACAGGCACATATTGGGGCTTTCTCACTTTCATACTGTAGAATATCCAGTGTGCTTGCATTGACTCTGGAAGCCTCCAAAATCAGCATGTGGTTATTACTTAGGGTAATTACCAAGGTGTCTCTCCCACACACCAATAAAAAGACCTTCTCAAATGCTCTTATCAGGCAAAGTGTTAAATCATTGCCAGTTGTATATGATATGGTAGGATTCCTTGCAAATACTTTATAAATTAATATCTGAATCCCTACTTGGCTCATAGTAAGGAGGTTAATGAGTTTCAAAACTTGTTTTGTAGAGTTGTTTTATGTAGGCTGTGAAAAGCATCTTATGAAAAAAGGAAAACTTTATTTCAAATTTCAGGTTCTGAATAATTGGAATAATGGTCTTTTCATGCATGAAACTGAAAGGTGCTGAATCTTTAAGGAAGTGATTGTTTTTCCTTTCTACTCAGCATTATATTTAAAGTAACTGAAATTAGAACATGTCAATATTGGCTAATGAAGCATCAACCTGAGCCTGTATTACAAGGTTAGAATTGCACTAGTAAAAGAGGATATTAGACTTTAATCGCACAGTTGGCTTCACTTCAAGATACTTGCAACAATACTTACCTGGAGCTAGTTACTGGATTGGGACTGTATTTCCTAAACGCTGCAGCGTAGGCAGAACTTCCACGGGCTCTGATACAAGGACTGATTGTGGAAGGTGATGAATTGCCGTGTGTCTCTCCCAATTACATTCATTTTCTGCGTGTGCCCTCCTCGCCTGCAGCAAGTATGAGCTGATCCCTGTCAGCTTCGTAAACTAACCCTCAGTAACCAAGTCATCTGCTCATGGTGATGCTTGTCCTTAAAGGTAAGATGATCTTAAGGGGGAAAGAGGCAGTAGTTGTGTGCTCTCCTCTGTATCACATCCAGTGCTTATCAGCTGCAGAGAGGGTCAGCTGAGCTGGCTGATCCCACAGAAGGCTTATCCTTTAGATGAGGGGGAAAAAAAGTATTTTTTTTTTCTTGGAGAAAGGCACGTGCTACTTTCCCAGGCTCCTAGCTGTTTTACTGTTAGGATTTTTGCATATATGTATATATATTTTTGTATATATTCAGTGCTTGTGTCTCTATTTGGGCAGGGCTCAGCATTTTGTAGGCACTCCAGCCTTGCACGGTGTAAAGAGAAATCTAATAGGATGATTATAGGGGTTTTATGTGGCAGTGGTCTGGTAGCAATGCAGTCTGTGTTCAGCTCCGAAAGCCGTTTGAAGAGGAAAGAAGCACAAAGCCAGATGTTGGGAAGGAAGTGAAGGCCCTGGGTAAAGCAGCTTCACAGAAGTGGGGAGGGAGTTTTCCTCTCTTTGTCTGTTCATCGGAGTAAAGGGTATTGTGAAATTATGTTGCTACAGTCCAGAGAAATGAGCTCTAACGGGAAATTGGTTAAAATTGTAAAAGCAATTAGTCAATAAATTGCCATAGGATACTATGAAATTATGTAATTTCAATGTATCTGAAGGCACTAGGGCTGTCCTATGAGCACGGGAATCCTTTCTGCAGTGCAGCCCAACTGACTGTCTAAGCAGCCAAGGAGATTAAATGACCCTTATTAAGTGTTAGCTGTGGTAGAACTCCCATTTATTTAGAGGCTTTAGCTGTTGTATCAGCCCAGTGAGGTGTTTTGGTTTTTAGGTAAAATGGAGCTGCCTTCTGCAATCTCTATGTTCCTCTGTGGTGCTATTGGGCATTTGCTCAGTCATTTGTTTGCAGGGAATTGTACCTGCTCATTTTATTTACATCTAGGTTTTTGAGCGTGGATAAAAGGTTTTCCATACTCAGTTTGATCAATGGCTCCTCATATAATGGGAGATCATAAGGACTCAGGACCTCTAGAGATGCTGTGGCATTTATGTAGAGAAGCTGGCAGCAGAGGAAGGCTCTTGTCCTGTCCGTCGCAGAGCGTGATTCCGGCTGATCGCAGCTTTCTGGACTTTTGTAGCTGACTGGTTTGGCCACTCACTTTTTCAGTTTTGCATTTTCTCTTTGTAAACAGTGGATAGTATTTATTCCCTTTCGTAACCTTCATTTTTCTGTTTAGATCATAAGCTCTTGGCCAATGCTTATTCCTGAGAACTTGCACAGAAGCTAGTGCTTGGGGATCCCCATGTTAGCAGAAGCCTCAGAGCTCTGCCATCAGTTAGGACAGAAACAATAAGCCCTGTTCCCAATTTATCCTACACCTTAACACAAGCAGGAACTCTTGAGATTGGTGCAGAGCATAAACCCAAGCAGACTGCCCAAGGCCTTGCTCAGAAAACTGCTGTGAGTACTCAGCACAATAGAAATAAATCTGAAACGGGAGTTAAATTTTCAAACTCATTTGTATATTCCCAGTTAAAACCCTCGTTGAGACAGATTTAGTTTTGAGAATGGGATAATCTAGGTAAACTGACAAAAATGTTGGAAAGGTTGGAAGCAAAATGACCCAATATTAGAGAAAGTAAAACACAAAAGGTTCGGGACTGATGTTTCTTCTAAGATCAGAAATTCTTACGTAGTGCACGTGATCTGCTGGTCTCTTGTGATGGTGTTCAGTAGTGAGTTGCAACTATGAGTACTAGTGTGCTGTTCCCACTGTGGCTAGATGAATTTAACAAAACTCTGTATTTTTTTTCCTTTTTCCTCCATCCTAGGTTCTAGCTAGACAACAAAGATAAGGTCTTGTAGATGCATTAGCAAAGCC
>JAUBOD010000288.1:301223-322158 GCA_032353885.1 Nothura maculosa | reverse complement strand
AAGAGATGCATGGATCTAACTACTAATCATGTTTCTCTGCAGTCTTTTTTCTAGATAACCCACACAATTTTTGTGTTTACTTTTCCTTTTTCTGCTCATCGGCGTGATCCTTTGGACTTAACCTGAGGAGTACATATACACGTGTGTGTTTGCTAGGTCCCCCCTTGTGGCAGGGTCCACATGGTGAATGTGGTTGGGCAAGAACACGGGAACAGATTCTTTTGCTTTTGGAGAGCCTTGGTTTAGTCTTCAGTGGAAGGACTGAAATAGCAGCAGCCTCCATGCAATTGAAAACCTGTGCTGGGAAGTAACCGCTGTTCCTGGAAATGACCCCAGAGCGGTGGGAGGGAAGTTTCAGTGGGGGCAGCTCCGAGCCCTGTTCTGCTGCCCCACAATACGTTCTGTGGTACGTTGGCTTTGGGATTTTTTGCAGTGAGCAGCAATTGCTCTCTTGCTGAGGTGGCCAGGGGGTCGCTAGCTCATCCTCATGTGTGAGGAAAGAGCCCTTGGCTTGAATTCATGCTGCTCTATGCAGGGCATTTGAAAGGACCACCAAAGGGAAGCACTGGCAGGGAGGAGACCCCTCGCAGCTGATGGAGACCAACAACACTCAGAATTCACCTAGACAGGATGAGATTCACGTTACGAGAGCCATCGTTGTCCTCCTCTCCTCCGACAAGGGTGCAGCCCTCACCGTGAGGGCAGTGGATGTACCTTTGTACCTCTGCCTGTGGATGAGGGAGCCCTGCCCGGAGCCGCTGTGCATGCAATGACCTCCCGAGTCTTCCCTCTCGCTAAGAAAAACGGGAAGGAAAGCTCTTCAGATAAGGCCTGGTAACCTCTAAATGAGATTTCTCATTCTTCAGTGTAGATGCGGTAGCAAACCAGCTTCAGGATGTGTAGTATTCGTGTGTTTTTAAAAGTGTTGCTTCAGGTTGCCTGCAGGACGCTGCTGGTCATAAATAGCAGTGTTTCCAGGGCTTGTGCGTGAAGCCATCCCTGGATGAGTATCTCAATGACAGGTGTGACTTCTGTCTTCTCACAAGCTGCCATATATTTTCTGTAATGGCGATCAGTCCTCATAAAATGTGATCTTTCCTACTCCCTGCTGTTCTGACTGTGAGTCTAACTTGAATTCTACCTAGTGATCCATAAATTGAAGGCCGCATTTCTGGTTCGCTGACTAACACTCAGGCATTTGATGTTATAAACTACTTCAGGCAGTGTGGGCTTGTGTGCAGCCACGGCATGCAGGCAGAAATGTTTCAAATTTATTTCTAAAACCTACTGGAACGTCCAAAGCAGTTATCCTTATGAGATAAACATCAAGAAAATTCAGGACAGATCAGGCAACTAAACCACTACATCAAAATTGCTTCTTCTGTGTTATATTTTTTGTTAAGGAGAGCCAAAAATCTCATGTTTTGGAGCAGTGGAGAGGAGGTTCAGCCCGGTGCTGGATGTAGCACAGCAATAGCTGTTCAGTTCACACGGATCCGTGGCCCTTTGGGGAGCGTGTCAGGGCTTCCAGGGCAGAGCGCCAGCGCCTCTGGGCCCTCCCAAACCTGCTCGTGCCACAAGCACCTCCCCTCCTTTCCCCAGCCCCAGGAGACATGTTTGGAATTGGTCGCTTGGCTCCCTCTGCTCCTTCGTGTGTGACCTAAGCAGATGCAGCCCTCAAACCCAACTTACCCCTTAATTAAAAGTAGTATTTTGGGGAGTTCACATAAAGACGCCTTTTAAAAAATGAATGAGACAGACTTTAGAGAACCAAGTGTGCCCTTTAGCTAGGTGTAAACTCGCTTGTTCATCCACTTACTGGCTTAAAAGAGCTTTAGCTCTCGCTCTCTCATGTGTTGCTCTTATTTGTTTGCCAACCTAGAAAGCGATCTATCAATATGAACAGCACACCTTGTCACTTTATGGAAGACATGAAAAACAAGCCACTGGAATCCCATGGAGATGGGAATTAAACCTTATACTGGTTATTTCTGAGTAATGACATTAAATACTTGCATGGATTTTTTTTCTCCCCTTATTTGTGGAAGTGTGTGTAGGCGGTAATTTCAGAGAGCTTTGTGGATCCCCTGCTCTGTTCAGTAGAAACCTCTGGTGCTTTTCCTGTCACCTGGCTAAGCAGTTGCTCGGCCTAATGACACAAGGACTGATGGTTTCTGCTTTCCTTACTTCCCCTGCCCCTTTGTAGTTGCAGATGGGACTAATCTACACGTGACAATTACCACTTGCCATAGGTAGAACCCATGTGTTTCTTTGAAAGAGAGTCCAATGGGGACATTAATGGGTGAACCTGCCTGGATGCCACTGTGTGCCATGTGCCCCGGGTGGCAGGGGGGTTGGACTAGATGATCTCTAGGGGTCCCTTCCAACCTCAGCCATGCTGTGACTCTGTGATTCTGTGACTGGGCCTCCTGGGGATGGGACTTGCATCAGTGGGGTTCGTTTCGCAGTTTTACGTCCTCTACTTATTCTGTAGCTTTGAAAATAGGCAGTGAAATGAAGTTCTTCTCTAGTTAATCAGAGGGTGTTGAAAAGCAAGGAAACAACAGGAATCATTATAAGAAAGAACATATACAGGAGGACAGATGCAGAGTAGAGTGCAAAAGTGAGGGAGAGAGATACAGATGAGAGATGAAGAGTCACAGATATTAAGTAGGTCAACAAAGAAGAGGCCAAGATACGTGCTGTAAAAACTCCAGTTTCAAACTGATAACAGCTTATAGTGTGATGTTCAGAGTGCTCCGGAGAGTTTATAGATGAAGAAGGAACCTTTTATGAGTGTAAATCAGATTGATGTTGGGTTGGCAAGTAATGGGGAGAAGAGTGATTCGTTCCTTCCTTGCGTGTATGTGCTGTGTTCTTGTCGATTAAATGTTGTGTCCCCTGTCAAACTTGCTGGAAATGCAGGTGTTTCTGCCCGGTGTTTTGAATCCCATTGGCTGTCTCCGAGGTTCATGCTGTGAAGTGATCAGCTGCCTGCCTCGGAATGCCCCACACTGTGCTGTCAGTTGTGAGAACCTTTCTCTTGGAACTGTCCTTAAAATTTCATGTTATGGACTGAAAGCAGTGCTAGAACTCTATAGATGATTTCCATGGAGCAGCTGTTTTGGAAAGGAGGATTTTTTTTTTTTTTTTTTTTTTTTTTTTTTTTTTAATAGTGGCCTAAATATCATGCACATCTGTGAGCAGTGTCTTTATATGTACTTAAAGAGGTTTCTGAGATCAGAATACAACCTATAATTTAGCAGAATGATCCTTCTGGAAAAATCCTTTTAAAAACAGTTCATTTCTATGGATCTGGAAAACTGCAAACTCTTTATAGTTGGCATATCTTTCACTTAGGGTCTAGAACCAGTGGATACTGGAATTTAGTTAGTACTCTTGTTAGCAAAAGGCAAAGAATAAATCAACAGTTTAACAATGTCCTTCTTTATTTACATTTTCCTCTCTTTTTGCATTTAATTTAAACAATGTAGTATTCCTTAGAGTAATTCACATGTTGATTAGTTAAATAGTTTATTAATGATGGAAAAGTTCCACTGAAGTGAAAGCAGACAACTTGGTGTGTTTGTACAAATAATGTTTTACAAGACACGTATACTTTCAGCTGATTTACAGCAGAAATAAGTTCTCCAGCTGAGGAGATGTTCTGAAATGTTACTGAAAGCACACTTGCTTACAGGAGTTGTAGAAGTTATAATTAAACCATGCAGCCTCCTGAAAATCTGTTATTTCCCTGTCTTCATGTTATCTAAAGTTACTGGCTCAGAGCCACTGAGCTGATTATCTCTGTTTCAGCATTGCAAAAACAACTAATTTTCTGTTCTGTATCATTTGACACTTCTCACTTAAGCCTACAGGTGAAATATTCTACTCAGCTGTAATTCTGGTGTAAGCGTTATCCGTCAGCGCTAGGAGCGTGTTCATTATCTCTCAAAATGCAGAGCAAGGCCCTGCTGCCGTCCCAAAGGTGCTGCAGTTCTTTTCTGAATATTAAGCTGCTGCAGAAGAGGTTTGTATTAGTTTTCTTCCTGGCCTTATTCAAATGTTACTCCCAGTGCTGGATGAAGCATACAATCAAGCAAGCAAGCTGGAGCTAACATAAAACAGCTCATGATTTGTTACTTTATATAAATCTGGAATAATGCCGTTGACTCTGCATCAGAATTACATTGCTGTAACACAGAGATAGCCTGAATCTCTTTGAGAACTTTCTGTTGAATTTTTACATCTTTAGTTATATCAATTTTGAGATAGCTACCAAATAGGCATTCATGGGTAGTTATTAATGCATGGTGTTATTAATTCATGATTCTTCGTTGCAGCCTGTGGTACTTACAAGAGGTTCCTAAACTGTACACTTTTAAAAAAGTTAATCATTGCACAGCCTTCTTGCTAAAAGCCCAGGATTATAGTTTTTGACTTTATTTGGAACAAGGCACCTGAAACTTCAGCCATTCGTCTGTAGGCAAATATATATATATATATATATATATATATATATATACACACACACACATACACAAATAAAATAAATATTTGTGGTAAACATAGTAGAAAACAAAGCAAACATCTTCCAGTAGCATCTCGCTGAAATCAGTGTTGGGGCTCACAGATGGGTGCTACTTTAAGGAGTTAGCTACCACTTCAAGTTAATGGACCAGTACTTTCATGTACATCTACATCTATAGGTGAAAGCTAGGAGCATTCACAAGATAGTGTTTATAATGCATGTAATTATTAAGTTGTCATCTGAAGGCAGACCCATCTTAAATTATTTAGGTATACTGGGTTTTTATATTGCCTCCTTGCTAGAGAGCAGTTAAAGGAAGAACATCATTACATTATGCAGAGCCCCTGCTTCCTTAATGCTCAGCACGAACCTAGCGTAGATAAGGAGCTTCTCCAATACAGCAGGTGATATAATTGCCTCAAATACTTTCTCCTCCTTGCATGGTTAAACTAATACTTTGGGGGGAAAGAAAGTTCTTTCTCTCTACCAAACTTTTGCAAGCAATGAGCAAAGCTTATCTCTTCTTTCCGCTCTTTCTTTTCCCAAAATCTGATTGTTAGATTGTTACTATCTGAAAGATAGTAAACTAGAAATTGGTGATAATGCGTTAAGCTTCACTGTGAGATCTGTGACATCATATAGAGATCTGTTACAGTTGCATTTAGCTTGAGAAATCCATACTGTGAACTTTTACTGTGGTCTTCATGTTTCATGGACAAAGCCCTATGTGACATTTCCTGAAGGCCCCTTGGAACACGCGCAGACCTGGCTACTAAACCTGACTTGGCTGGACAGGGAACTAAGTCTGTCCTTGTTAAAGCAGCAAGCTGTTCTCTCAGGTAAAAGCACTGCCTGGTGCTGAGGCTGTCACCTCTCCTTAGGGGGCTGTGTTTTACATTGCTTTTGAGTTTGTCAGCTCAAACTTGTGGGCTGAAATTTTTATGAGTTACTGTTCTAGCTCAGGATTATATCCTTTTCTTCAACTGCTTCAGTTACCTGCATATTATAGAATGGGAATTTCTGTTTCCTCAAGTCTGTCATTTGACTAACTTATAACACTTGGAAATCTGAATATCCATACCATAGAGGTGTTTTAAACTTTAGTAGTTAGATCCTTGCAGATTTTGTCATTCCTGATTAAGTCTCTCCTGTGCTCATCCCATTACACATGTATGTGTCTCACAAAGTAGCTCTGTATGATGGGGCCTAATGCTGCAGGGGTTAAGCTGGGCAGCCTTGGGTGAAGCTGGGCGCCTTCTGCAGAGGCTGCTTCTGTGTTGAGGAACAGCTGAGTGGCACTATTAGAAGAAAGCAATTTCTCCCTTCAGTACTTTCCACAACGTTCTTGTTAGTGCAGAGTGGAGGAGGATGCTGTGAGGTTGAAATGCACAGGAGGCAGAAAGGCCTCCAAGAGCGAGGCAAAGTGGGAAACTGGAATGTGGATCTAGAGAGGATTGCGCTGACAGTAGGAATATGGCAAACAGTGGCATTAAAATTGTGAGATCAGTGTTATCAAAAAGAGTTGCAAAGAGAATTTAGGTGATTCTTTTAACCTAGCATAACATAACATACAAGAACATGAAAGGATCAGAGTAGAACAACCACACTTTATTCACCAAGTGCACTTTAAAAAAAAATGAAAAAGAGCATTTACCATCAATTCCTGTATAGCAGAGTCAGAACTTACTTATTCCTATAGTTAGTACAGAAATTAGCCACACTTTTGTAGATATCAGTGTTTTGGAACTGCAGAGATACAGGTTTTAATCCCAGTTCTGCCACTCACAGGACATATGACCTTGAACAGGTTCATTCACCTGACTGCTTCATTTTCCTCATCAGTAATTTAGGGATAATGGTCTCTAACCACCCTCTGCATAGGCCATTAAGCTCAGTGAATCCAGCAGTTTATGTAAGAACTAAGGGATGCTGGTAGGGCTCTTAATGGAGCGTTCCCAGTCACTAGTGACTGCTTCTTTTTTTCTCTTTGGATCATTTTGTAAAATGTGGTAGGACAGAAATTGAGATCAAGTTTGGAGAATAATAGATATGGTGCAACTGTGACAGCATCCTATCTATTATCCAGACTCACTGTTCCAGCTAACACTGAATGCATTTGCATCTGCAGCTGCATGGACTCCAACCTTCTGAAGAGCCTTTTCAAAGACATACAGCCTTTGCTAATGAGACATAGTTTATGTGAAAACATTTGAAGTATCCGGCCTTATTAAGTAACTGGGATTGGTGTTCTGGAGCTGCATTTTTATTTTTTTTTGTGCACAATACCATATGTACTAAAATTGCATCAGTTGTGGAAGCATGGAAAATTGCAAGGTGAGAGACTGAGCTACAAAGGGAGAAACTGCAAAATAAAGTGCTTATTTTTGTAGATTACACGAATGTTTTAAGAACTTGATTTATACAGCTGCTCTCTGAGCTAAGTGGCCATTTTCCTTTCAGTAAATCTGAATTTACGCGCTTCCCTTGAAGTGAGAAAGTGCCCAGAGGCTGTGCTGAAATGGTCCAGATTCTGGTTTACACTGGTGTTTTTGAAATTGGACCAGAATTCATATGAGAATCCGCTTCAGAGTCTTTGACATCTAGCATTCAGAAATGATTTGATCAAGCACATTTCTCAGTCCTATTATTTCTCAGTCATTGTATCTTTTATCCTTTCATCTTATCATTCTGTCAAATGAGTCGTTGAGCAAGGCTCTTGGGTCAGAGTTTTTTGGTATGTCTTACTATTAGAGGAGGACAACACATGTGGCATAATGCTCCAGAAAATATTTTAATGTATCTGATTTACTGCTGTTTTTAGAAGTATATGCAATGAATCACCTCATCCTCAGGAACCTGTGCAAGCAGTCAAACTTGAAAGGCAAAAGGCAGTCTGCTGAGAACAAAACAAGTCAAATCTTTCAACTTTTACTATAAGAGCACCTCTCCCATTATTAGATAACAATCTTTGCTTCCTTCTCACCTTTTTTTTTTGTACTTGAGACTTCCTGTACATGGAAGTGAGTCATGCCTGGAACCCAAGCTGAAGGCTGGCTCAGCAGATACTGCCTGTGAAACTCTGTATTTTTGCTTATCCTTTGCTTGCAGAAGCTATTGCAAATTTGAGTCTGAACCAAACCTTTTAACTGTGATGTTAATAATAAGGATGTTAGATGGGGTTGGGCTTTTGGGAACAAGCATCTTCTGTTTTTGAAGAGTCGCCTACCTGTGAATTTTAGAGTCTGGTATCTTCCTCTACTGCATTATTTACTCTTCTTTCAGCCACTTCCTTTGGCGATTCTATCCTAGCATCTTTTTTTTCAGACTATATCCTTTAAAATGAAACTAGTGAAAAGTTTGGAAAATCTATTTTGACTTTTTTTTTAAATCTGGATGAAAAGTTACAGATGCTAAATTTGTTTACAGAACATCGAGTTCTCCATACACTGTATTGGAAGCATACTAAGTAAATCACATGCTATTTTGCATTTCTGTGTAGTGTCTGATTACTGCATGAGAACTAATGTCTGTATGGCCAGTTCTTCCTTATAACCCTGACTCTGTGGCTGGGACTACATTTCTCATGATGTGTCTGCACTTAACGTTGAGAAGTCTGTCGAGCTGATGTGCTCCCTTTTGTATAATTTATCTATACTCGTAACATTTCCTCACTGCATTATGTATTGAAAGTAGTCATTAAGCCAGTCCAAATTATTCAATCCAGTATTGTAAAATAGTCCTTTTTATCCACTGACCTCATATTAGAAAAGAATTTGCTATGGATCTCCTCATCTATTTTAAGGAAAGAGAGGGAGGCAGTAATTTCCTGAATGCAATTCACGACTCCCAGGTTGAGAGTTTCTGCCCTGCAGCAGAGGCTTGCAGGGACCGAGTGCAGGAACGGTCCCCGCTGCAGCACTCGCTGCTTCGCTCTCAGCTCTGCCCTTCCCACCCCCGAGGTGCTTTGGCTGGTGAACAAAACAGTGCTGTAAATTGTGGACAAGGGCAGGTAGTGGAGCTAGAGTGACACATAGATCAGCTTGTGCTTCAGGAATAGAACATATAATTAGAAGAGAAGAATTTAACTGCTGTGTGGTTTTTTTAGCAGCAAAGAAGTTAATGAAGTAGCCTTAGCCTGTGCAGAAGACCATTAATCTTGCTTTCATTTCTTAAGAGCACCTTTACCTTTCCTTCAACCTATGGATTAAATGGCTACTGTTTGCCACCAAAAATGTGTTTTGTTAATTTTTCCCTTTTCTGGAGCTCTGTGCTGAGCTTGCTGTAATGTGGTAGCTCACTGTGAAATAATGGGAATTATTTGTAGTCTCTATCCAGAGTGTCGTGTTCCCGGCTCTGAGATTCACCAGAAGAAATAGGCAGAATGTCAAGTAGCCTTAATAAGCCTGGGTTGTATAAGCAGGCATGAGTCTGAAATGAGAACCTGCTTGAATATTGAGAATATGCTGTGCTCAAATCTTAGAGCAGTGTAGGTTTAGCCCACAGAAAACCAATTAGGAAGAAAATCTTCTTATTGTGGGTGAATTATCATATCCTATAGCTTCGAGTCCATGTTGAGTGGGTGGTAAATTAGCCTGGAACACTTAGCTGCTTGAAAATAAAGTTTCTGTAGGACTCAGTAGTGGAGTGTGTGTTTCTGGCCTTCAGCGCTTCTTTCTTTTTAATTCACTTCACATGAAAGCTGTGCATTATTTATAGCAAGTGTGGGAGATGGAGAGAGTACTGTGGAAGAAAGAAAAAGAAACCTTTCAATCATGGCTTCTAACTGTGATGCTAGTTTGGGGCAAGATGCCAGTAATTTCACACCCAAAATAGAAGTGCTAACATCCCCCAAGTTCGCCAGTCTGACTCATGATCCGAGTATTTTCTGGAGGTAGGAAGCCAAGCCTGGAATCTTGAGGCATGTGTGAGCCTCACGATGAGGAGCAGAGAGAATCCTCTTGGAATCCATGAATATCTTCACAGCATTTTGGATAGATTTTAATGACCAGTGATGACCCCTCTGTTTAGGTGCTGTCAAGGTTTACTAGGCTGGTAAAATGAACCAGCTCAGCTGCTGTGTTTTGGTGCATGGAGCTGCACACATGGGTCGTGCATCAGCAACACGTTTCCTGGTGGTTTGGGTCAAGAAATGGGGAAAGCTCCCCCAGAAGGTGGGCGCTTTGGGGGTGCTGTGCAATATTGTTGAATCCTGGAGCTGAAGGGAGGCTACAAGCCGAGCAAAACTGGTGTGAAAGTTGGCCCATGAAAGCAGTTAGTACCTATCACTAATGAAAAGATCAAACAATATGGACCTTTTCTTCGTGTAGGTCTTATACTTTCAGCATACACTGCATGCTGTTCCTCTGTGTCTTTTAGAGGCACCTTTAAGTACATTTTCAATTTGTGGTGTCATTTGCATAGACACTACAGAAATGTGGTAAAACAGACAGTGATTCAGCCTGAATCTGATGTGGAGCCCTCCATTCTCCTCATCCGCTGGGGCAAGGGGAGCGGCTGTTGGGGGCTGTCTCATGGATGGGCTTGCATTTCCTGAGTCAAGGCCCATAGTATTCCTTTACATACACACTCAAGATCAATGGTTTGGACCCATAATTTATGGCACTGACTTAAAATATGAAAATCCTCATTGTTTTTCAAAGTGTTAATATTCATGCTTATGCTCTTTATGATTTGTGGATTCCTAGTGGCTTAGAGACCAAATGAACAGGGAGAGCTATAGTAAAAGTGCAAAGCAGTGGGCACTGCAGTGATCCCCTACACAAGCCTGTGCATTAAGAGCACTTTTTCCCTTTATACCTTCATTGAGAGGAGCAAGAAAGGAAGAGGCTTGGGACTTAGCCCTTTGCAGCAGATCTTGGAGAGCGCCATTGCTGGCCTGCATTCTCGCAGCAGGGATTCAGTCCGATTTCTAATGTGTGCCTTATGTGGGCTAGCAAAATCATAATAGAAAGGGAAACTGCTGTCTTCAGATTTGGTGAGCTGTACAACTCATCAACAAATATAAGCAACTTGAGCTAATCCTGCCATAGGTAAAAAGGAACTTTAAAAAGGCTGAAACACAGGGTGTGGAGCACATAGCTGAAGGAATAGAAACGAGTAACATTTCCACTGAGTCAGAAATCTGGAAGTTGGTGAGAAAATTGGTGGATCTGCTGGAAGGGTGACCAAGCTCAAAGGGAGCAATTAAGGAAAGCAGAATATTGCAGATAGTAAATTATTTACTAGTAGTAGTCCTCACTGCAGCTGTGTGTCTAGGGTTGTTGAGGGTGCATCGGATTAAAATTGACTGTGGTATCAGGGAAAGAAACATGTAAATTTTTACTAGAAATAGCAGAGCAAAAATGTGAAACTAAATGTATTAGGAAGCTCTAGGAAGCATCTAGAGAATTACAGCCTGGTAAGTTTTTACTGATAGCTGGTAAATTAGCTGAAATACAAGTCGCTGATGGATCATGATTCATAGGTTCTACCCATCAAGACTGCTGCAAAAGGAAAAGGTGTCTTGCTAAACTGAAAAAAGGAGCAGAGGCTGCCCTGGCAGACAGAGGATCGTTTGCTTTAACTGACAGGAACATTTTCTGTGTCTCCAGTAGATCATCAGTAGCATGGTACCACCAAAGTGGGGGCAAGAAGAGGGGCCAAACTCTTCTCAGTAGCGCCCAGTGACAGGACAAGGGGCAATGGGTACAAGGTGAAACCCAGGCAGTTCCATCTCCAGGTGAGGAGGAACCTCTTCCCTGTGAGGGTAACAGAGCCCTGGCACAGGCTGCCCAGGGAGGCTGTGGAGTCTCCTTCTCTGGAGATCTTCCAGACCCGCCTGGATGCCGCCCTGTGCCTCGTGCTCTGGGTGTCCCTGCTGGAGCAGGGGGTTGGACTAGATGATCCCTAGAGGTCCCTTCCAACCTCAACCAGTCTGTGATTCTGCAACTAGTTTTGCCTAGGTCTTGATATACATAAGAGGATTCTATTTGTCTTGCGCGATGCTTATTTCCTCCTACTGTTTTTAAATATATTGTTTTCTAGTCCACTTAAGGTCTGTCTACTGCATTGCTTTTGCAGTATTGGATATACTGAATATTTACTTACCAAACAAAGGCCAGTACTATTGAGAGAAGTACTTTTGGCTAATTTATGGTCCTGTAGTTGAATAATAGTATCCCTAGAGTAGTTTGACTTCTTCCTTGGAGTTACTTTCGTAGTAATAAACTATGAATAATAGTTAATAATAGTAATAAACTGATAATTTCTTAACAGCTAGTAAAAGCAGGGAATAAAAAACAAAGTGGACTGATTGTATTGGCAGGTCAAGGTAGAAACAGATGAAGTGGCCACAGTTACTGTGACTTGCAGGTGTTCATCAGCAACAAGATGCTCAGGACTCTCAACAGCATCAGCTGTTGGGGTCATCCATATCCACTTCATGCTTTGTACCTCTGAGCTGTAAAGTGCATATGACTTTGGCTAGTAAGCTCATTTGATGAAAAATGTCTCTTCACTAAGGCATGCAAGTGGTTTTGTTCAGTGTCTCCATTTTCTTTCTTTGAGAGCTTAGAGGTTATTTTACCTGCGTATCATTTTATCTGCATGTGTCTGCCTGGCAGATGTAACGTACTTGTGTAAGCCTGAGGTGCAGTTTTCTGATGTTATCCTGGCAATTTATACTGTAAGTTTCCTGACTTGGATTACAGTGAGGGAAAATGTCCCAGTTATAACCTAGGGATGCCATTGTCTTGGACAGTATTGCGTCCTTCATGAAATCCATCCCTGTTTATCACGTCCTGATTTAACTCCCTTTTCCTTAAGATTGTACAGCCCCTATGGTGGCTGATGAGGTTGCTTGTCTTTAAGCTCTGACAGGACTTCTTTTCTTCTGTTTCACTTGTGCCTCCATCTAACATGCTAACAACCTTGTTTTATTGGGTGAAGAGGGCACACCCTCTGAGAAGGATGTAACAGCCAAGTCCACTCATCAGTTTTAATGCATGGTCCTTGAGCTGCAGAGGGTCAGTACAGCCTCTTCCCTCCAGATTGCTGTACTTGTGCTCAGGAGCAGTCTTCTAAACTTGGTCTTCCTGGATGAGAATTCTCCATACCCAAAGCTTTCCTTTCTTTTGGCCCCTCTTGAATGCCTTGTGACTCTTGTCAGAAACTAAAGCTTGCAAAGGATGTGTCTGCCATGAAGTTGTAGGCCAAGACTATAATGTTTTGTGCTGTTGGCATCTGCCCCCACTTCAGGATCAGTCCAATTTTGCTGCCTCTATGGGGAGCTCTAGCTGATGCAATAACTTTTGTCAGTGAGTTTTGTAATTGCTCAGTTTGTGCATCTATACAGAAATACAGAAACACTCTGTGGTCAGTAACTATGCACCAGTCAAACACTGACAGACCACTCATAGGTTTTTTTTGTGTAGAATATGAGTTACAGAGGAGTCTAAGCAATGGAACTTACTGCAGCAGAAGATACTGAACTGATTTTTTTTTTATGTATTTCCATGAAATTGCCAACCAAAGCAAAATGCAACCTTTCAAACAAGTCTACCTTGCTATGACTGGTGTGTGCTGAGATGCGCAGTGTCCTGCTCCTGGGACACTGAAGTGGGTGGGCAACGTTGGCCTGTGGTTTTGCTGCTTGTTCCCAGCAGGGGCTACTGAGGCTGACTTGGCCCAGTCACCCTGGGAGCTGCTGGTGTCCCAGCCTTGTCACACAGCAGGGCACCTGGGGAGGCAAGACCTTGTCTGCCTCCTACAGAGACCTGAAGACCTGAAAGTCTGAATCTGGCTGGCTGGAAAAATCCTTAGACTGAAAAAATAAAGCAGCAGCCACTTAATTGTGGTGAACAAAGCAAAATGCTTGGTGCTTTCCACGTGGGTATGTTGTCAGCACGAGGTAAGTGAGCAAAATGCTGCCCAAGTTAAGGAGACCTGGAGAAAACAGAGGACAGAATCACCCAGGTGCTGCCCCACGCAGCCCGCCCAGGCCCAGTGCAGGGGCTCCGTGGAGGGAGTGGTAACTGGCAGGAATGAGTGGGTTGTGAGAGCGTGTCTGGATATGTCCAGACACAACCCCGGGAGCTCTAAAGGCTCCTCTGCCCTAGGATTAAGGGTCTTCCTTTATGTCCTCTAAAGAAAAAAGAACTGAGTGGTTAAAACAAGCTTAGAGTTGTTTTGACAGAGCCATAAATAAATAGTTATGGTCCTCCTGTGGACAGTGCTTATGTGCAGGAAAACACTCCATCCTGAAACGATGGAGAACTGCCAAGCACGGGGGGTTTGTGAATGAGACTCTCTTGAGATGACATAATTCACTCCAGGCTCACTGTTGGCTGGCAGTGCTATAACATGGGTGAAGAAATGCAGCTAATGGGGAAGTGCTGAGATAAAATGTCTCATCCCTGTGCTCTCTTGAAAGCTCTGTGTCTGGATTTCTGGGAGAAATCCAATGAAAATACATTTTTGACAGCTCGTATTTGAGTCCTCTTAAAGCAGATAAGTTCTGTAATGTATTTAGGAGTGTCTCTTAGAAAATACCTCTTGTCTCTTTCTCCTGGTATGTGGCTGAAGCTGTCATGGATCAGTGTGAAGCTCAGCAATCCTGTAAAATGAGGCGGGTGCATGTGATAAGATTAAACATTTGAAGATAGATGAGTGTCCTTTTTGAGTTCTGTATGTAGTGGCTAGCTGTTTTATAGTTCTTGTTGCTTTGTTTTACTGAGTATAAAATATTTAAACCCTCATGTTATTGTCCAGAAGAAGTTTAGTGTATGTGTGTGCTTCCCATTCACCCCTCTTATCTCAAAGCCCTGGGATTTAGCTAATTAATGCTTACAGAGCACCCAGCATTAGGCATTTTAGTGCTTTGGCAGTAGTTTACAGCAGGGTCGTGTGTCACAACCCACATGGAGCCGTGAGGGGATGAGGGCTGGAAGAGGGCTAGCTTGAGAGGTGGTGATACCAGTAGATTTGTTTGTCTGCATAACTTAGCAATTTTTCCCCAAGCCAGAAAAAAAGAGGATGCAGTAATATTGGGAAATGGAGGTCGATGTGCAAGCCCTGTGCTGAATACTGCTCAGGAGGAAGTTGGTGCACTTCTCCATAGCTGTTGCAGCAAAGGAATCCTGTACGTGCACAAGCAGGAGTTCTGATAAACTCCTGGTAAATAAAAAAGCTCAACTGTCTCCTCTTCAAGAAGGAAGGAACCTGTTACACCTCCAGGAGGCTCTTTAAGATAAAGCAAGTTTGTGATTTTATGAGATGTTGATTTGGTGGAGGGTGAATTAACCAAGACGTGTAGGCAGCTGCTCTTAGAAGGCTAATTTTTTTTTTTCTTTCTTTTCTGTAGAAATTTTCCTACAGCGGCAAACATAGAGAAGAAGAAGGTGCTGCAGATGGAGAAGGAAGAGCGGGGAGAGGTGCTGACTACTCCTCAGTTTGGGTAAGTGCTTTGAGGCAGCTTCTTCACCGAGCTCAGGAGGACACATCTTCACTACAGTCCTCAAACACTTACTGTGCACACACTGAATGTAGCTGCCCCTTACCACAGGACAGGTCATAAACAAACTGCAGATGTTCCTTTGTTTGCAGGGCTTCGCAGTACAGTTTAGTCAATTCTATTAGCAACTTGCTATTCTCAGGGAATTCTGTACTACGCCTTTTCTTTTTAAGCGCAGGTGTCATGGCTGTTCATTAGAACACGGTAGCCTTGGGTTCTGCCTAAGAAATAAAGGAGACTGAATTCACAGAGCACAATGAATCTACATGGTCTAATCCTCTAAAGCCCGAAAAGAGCCAAGAGAAACTTTGACTGAATTTGGCTTCTTTATCCTTTAATAAATGAGAGCTCAGCTGAGGAGGGAAGATGCAGCTTTATTTTCATTTTTCCTAGCTGAATTAGTGCTGCTGCTCTTTTCTCTGCCCTCTGTCATCTTTATGCTACCTTTCTTTTGGACATGATTCTTATCCCGTTAGGTTTTTTACTTGTTTTCTCCCTCATTGCAAATGATTTTCCAGTATAATCTTGTCTCCTCCTCCCTTGAATAGTTCTTTATTAACTTTACCTGAATAATTGCAGGAAGACAACTTATTTTGATGTAATCATCCATATCTCCAAGAGTATTATATCTTTAAGTAGAAAAGCTGAGCTGGAAGGCAAGAGTAGGCTGAATTTGGTAAGATAGAGGCTCTGGTTAAATCACACTTGTTGTGTGGAAGGAGGGCAATTTGGACTTTGCCTGCATTAGAAAAGGAGGAGGGAAGCCTTTCACCATGGTAAATCTTTAAAGACTTCTACCCACCTCCTCTAACTGGTTGCCTTTCATGACTTTGGAAGATCTAGGAATGGTTTATAAAACATTGAAGTAGACTTTCCTTGTGCAAGGGATATGAAGTTGCAGAAGAACTTTGGATGCAAGGAACCAAACCAAGGGCATTGCAACTTAAAGCCCTGAACATATGGGAATGTGTCTGGAGAGTCTCATAAACAAAGATGAGTTATGCTTGTTATGGGAACAAACTCTTTGCCTACAGATTGTGGGTTTATTATTATTATTTTAATTCCTGTGGTTTTGCTAGTGAATTGAGTCAGTACATGTCAGTCAGCAATTCCCTTCTTATCTGTTACATGTGTCAACTTTACAGCTGGAAAATTGTCTGGAAAAAAACACCTCAGTTATTGCTTGTTTGCTTTCATTTGGTGATCTTGAACTCTGAGCTTAGAAGTCTGTCTCCTTTTTTATTAATATTTCTTCTTCCCTTGCCCCTCTTTACTGAGCTACCGGTGCTACAGATCTGATATACTGTCCAAAAAGCTGTTTGTGCTCTTTGTATCAACAGTAAAGATTCTAGAGTTGGTGCTTATCTGGCAAAATTACTTGATACATGAAGCAAAAATAGCATAGAGCTTGTTCTCTGCAAGCTGTACGATTAAAGCAAATAGCTCTGTGAGATTTAGGAAGGATTAGATACTTAACACTTCTACAGCACTTTCCATTTGTGGTTCTCTGAAGTGCTTTGCAACTATTAATTCTCGGCAGCCCTGCATATGAGATTAGAGATTCTGAGGAGCACTCGGGCAGTCTGTGTGGTGTCTTGCAACAGCTGATTAATAGCACAGAGCTCTCTGCTGCCTTTGGACAGGGCATGAAGAAGACATCCTTCCGCAGCCAAAGGCTGGCATTTGTTGGGATATCTTCATGTCCTTGAAGTTTCTTTTTGGGTGCTCAGTGGTCCCAGAGAATCAGAATACTGGTTTTATCTCTCAGTTAAGGATAGTGTTTCTCTTGAGGCTGTACTTGCTCAATATTTTATAGGCTTTGCAGCAGCATGCTGAATTTAGAGCCCTTTTGCGTTAGAAACTGCAGAAATTCACAGTAACTAAGTCCTCTGTCTTGGACAGAGGTAAATTGTGCAAGAAAACACTTCTCTGCTTTTGTGGATGAGACCTGTGCATGGGAAGGTGGTAACTTGTATCTTGTTCCACAGGAGAACTATAGTAGGTGACTCTGTGAGAGCTGAGTACTTGGAGTTAGAAACTAGTATGAAAGGACTGGACAATGAATCAGAATCAAATGGCTGTAAAGCCACTCTGAATCCTGCCTGTGCCCCAAGAAGGATTTGCTAGAACTGGAAAGCTGTGGAAGAGGAACTTCAGTAATGGCTCTGTACAAGCCAAGAGGTGGCTGGGAAAGGTTCTGCAACAGAGACCTAGAAAATTGCATAAGGGGAAGAGGTGAATATAATAATTTTATTAAAATAAAATTATTTCCTTTTTTTATAAACCAAGAAAGTTGGGCTTAAATGGGCATTTCAAGGATCAGAATGAAAACAAACCTATGAAGGTCCTTTTTCACATAAGGTCAACACCGTGCTGCAAGACCTCGAGGATTCCCTAGGTTTCTCTAATATCTTCTGTCGTGGGGTGCAAAAACTTTAGTGTCTTAGACCATATCTGACTTGAGATATTCCCAGTGGGAGCTGAAAACTGGAAAAACAAACTAGAAATATTATGCCTGTTTTGAGCTCTTTACTCACCTGTTTCTTTACGCATCTTCCTGGCTGCTTGCATGGTACCAGGTTAGAAATGCATAGGTTAGAAAAACACTTTTGGGGCTGTGCTTATATCTATAAGAAGCAGGGAGAAGTTTTGAGAAGAAGCTCTTAGCTTTGTGCCCTTGACTAGGCATTGCAGGGCCTCTGCCATGCTGTAGCTGACTGATGAATGGAATGGACTGAGCAAAACGAACTGTGAGGCTCATTCAGGATTGCAAGATTTTTGCCTGTCTCTTATGGCTGAAATGTGTTGTGATCATTTCAAACCCTGTTTTGCTGAATGAAGCTTCTGTTAATTGAAAATAATTTTTTTCGGGAAACTGAAGTTGCCACTTGTAGATTTGCCTTTCATACCAATCCTTTACACCCTGCTCTGTAGGCTGTGGATTTTGGAGGATACTTTGTTAGGCTGTTCAGGTGCTTGCCTTAAACATTTATTCTGTCCTCAGAATATGCTAAAACATTAGTAGAAACAGCCATAGCATGTTAATTTTGTAACTTAGGAGGGGTTTTTGAGATTATACACACACACACACACACACACACACACACACACACACACACACACACACACTACACTTAATATATTTATAAAATCACTTTCTTGATATAAATTTCTTCTTCCTTCCGAAAGGAAATCACTTAGTCCTTATACTCGTGTTTGTAATGGAAACTTGTGAACTTCAAACTTCTTTTAGGTTTCAGCTTTGTCCTGTTTCCCTGTTAATGGGATGTTCCATGACTGCACGTGTGGTCTGATACCATGTGGTAGTTGAGCTGGAGGAGCTTCTGGCAGCTCATTACTCCACTGTCTTGAATGTGAGCTGCAGCCTTTTGGTTGCTTCAGTTGCTTGTAAGCTGTAATTCCTATAAATTTTCCTGTTTTCCAGCAAAATGAAGGGGATGTGGAAAGCTCCAGCAGATGCGGAGAGGCCTGGGCAGCAAGGAAGACAGAAGAAAAAGCAAAAACGCCAATTCTGGAAGAAGTTTAAGAGAAATGGTGGCAATGATAATGTGCCATCACAAAGAAATCAAGATGCAGCTAATGGACCAGAAAACCAAGCATGTGAGCAAGAAGGTGAAACGCAGCCTGCCCCGGAGCCTCAGGCATGCATGAAGGACGTGGACCCGCTCAGCCTGCTGGCAAGCAGTGATGGTGGTAAGAAAAAGGCACTGGGGGAAGACTGATTTTAAGTAGTTCTAATGGAACAAGCTGCTCATTAGAAACTTCTGGGGAGAGCTGGGTGCTTCATCAGTACATGGAAACTCTGTCCTTGAGTGGAAGTGGGTGAATTGGCAAAAAGTGGGTATAATGGCAAATTCTGTTGGTAAAAAATTGATGAAAGTCTTAATAGTATGTTTGGAGAAGAAGGGATAGGAGCCTGTTTTTGTCCCTGGGATTGCTGTACTCTGACCTCAACAGTTCCATGATCAGCAGCATCATAAACTTGTAACTTTGAATTTAGTTGAACATCCCCCTGCCTAAAACCCCTTTAGAACTTCCTTTGAAGTGGAAACTGTGTCCATGGGGTTGTATCTGGGTTGAGGACATGGTCTTGCAGGAGAAGGTGCAGAATGGTTATTATTCAGATGGGCTCAGTGCTTTTCCTGGAGAGAAATGAGAGGGGCAACTCTTGCCTTACAAAAAGCTCCCGTCCTTAGGCTTGGCCTGTTAAGGAGCAAACAGTGTCTTGCCACCTTTCAGAGGGAGTATCATGAAGAAGTCTATAATCCACAGAGGAGAGGAAGTTGGGATACAGGAGGTGGATGTGTCTCAGATTTGAGAATTATCCCTGTTGGGCATTTTGCTCTTTCTGTGTATTTTAACTAACAAATTTAGCTAACAAATTGAAGTTCTTTGGGCCTGTTTAGCCCTGAGAGAGAACACCTCAATTCTACCTTTACTAAAGCAGTGAGGGAGGAGAAGGGGAAGAGAGGCAGGGCTGCTTTAATTCCCATACTGGAACTCTTACTGGCTGGTCAGGGTTTGGAAGTGCTGCCAAAAAGCTTGTGTGCAGCATTGCGTGTTCTGCCATCAGCATTGCACAATAGCCTGAAGAACCAGCACCACTTAGGCTAGTAAAATAACTTACTTTACAAGATTTTTTTTTGCTAAAGCCAAAAGAGGAATAAAATATTTCCACAATAAAATTAAAGACTAGTAAATAGCTTTTTCTCTTTTGAAATAAAACAGTACTGAGAATGTGAAAACACAACTGATTGATTTGTGAATTAAAGTTTCAGCATTTTTCTTTTAATACAAGGTTTTACTTTGTCTAATTTGATCTTGATGCTCTCTGCTTGTGATATATTTTTAAAAAGATGTTGCTGCTTTAATCTTGAGCGTGCGTTTTGCTTCCACGTGCTGGCAGCAATGATATAACTATTGATGATAGTGAGCAGTGGTGCAGGACTTGCAGAAGCCGCCGTGTAATCTGCCTTGGCTCCCTATTTTTAGCAACAAGGCTAAAAGGCCTCCCTTGGAAAGGCAACGTCTGATGTTGAGGTTTTCCTCTTGGAAACATAGTCTTCAATTAGTGGGAATAAGAGCTCAGCATCCCTGTGCAATTTGCTTGTTCCACTAATCTCTCCGTGCTGGAATACTAAGTATGCTTAAATGTAACTGTATTCCCCATAGCGTCTTCATTTGATTTTCCATTTTATTTAATGATAATCTGATTATTACAAAGTACAGCTGTTTTTATAATATAAGTTGGGTTACAATAAGTGGAAGAGTGCAGTGCTTGCATCCAGCCTGTTAAAAATACAACTGTGACTGTAAAGGCACCATTGAGGAGCATAACTGAGGCATAATAGTAAGAAAGATGGTGCCACTAAGTCGCATTAACAAAATACCCTTCCTGTTCCTGCTGCCTAGATGCAGTTTGTGGAGGACTTGGCCCTTCTGCAGCAGACTCTGCAGCACCAGGGGATTCTTGGCCTCATGCATTTCTGCAAATTCAGTTCTGTGGCTGCTTTCTCCTAGCCTGGAAGGAAGCTAAAGGATGGAGTGAGAGATAAGGACTTTCTCAGTTTTGTTAGTGAATGTAAAGTAATGCTCTTAGCAGTTTTGGAAAGCTGGTTTTGCAGATCAAACGGACTGCTAATTTTATGTCTAACTACATTAAAAACCTGTAGAAAAGCAGCAGCCACCAAAGTGAGGTGTCTGCTTTATCATTTTGAGTTCTCATTTAGAAGTATCAGGTAGTTTTAAGTCAAAATACTTGGAAATAAATTCCTGTGTGCTATAATTGCTTACATATTTATATATATATATATATATATATATATATATATATATATATATATATACACACACACAAAAAGATATATATATCT
>JAUBOD010000288.1:255287-272364 GCA_032353885.1 Nothura maculosa | reverse complement strand
AGCTTACGTTTAACACTGCTTATGTTTTTCACACCTAGAAGAAAATTCAAGGCTGTACAACATTAGTGATTATTCAGCGATGTTACCTTATTTTAGAGAGGAACAAATCCAGTGTGGTTTGAATACCTAGATTTTAGGGTTTCAAGTTCTATTTAAAGGATTTGTCACTAGAGTTTCCAGAGTATTTATTTTGTGTTCTTGTTTGAGGGCTCTGTAATAGTTACCTAAACCCAATAGGCTTTATAAGGGAGAGAAAGAACAAATCTGAAAGTACTTATCTCCACCAGTGCTACTTTTGAAAGTTGCTAATGCTCTTGAATGAGAATTTCATTGCCCTGTGTGTGTGCAGTTAGCGGTGTGATCTGCTAGTGTATCATCCATACACTGCTCATTTTCCTCATTCCTCAAAAGGAAACAAAACTTCTTTTCAGATTTTTTTTAGACCTAAAGGCAGTCAAAGAAAACCACATGCTTTTTATTCCCCCAAGTTTTTTTATGTGAACTGTAGCGATGTCTCTGTTCTCTGTTTGTGCCAGTTCAAGAAATCATTTCACAGCAGCTGAATTTTTAATGGAAATAAAAAGTATTCAGCGGGAGAGCAGCTGTCTGGATTCTCTTTTTCCTTTATACATTTTGAGATAAAAAGAAATAAAATCAGAATTACCACACTTCAAGAGGAAAGAAATCTGTTGACTTTTTTTTCCTGTATACTAAGAAGGTGCTGCATCACCTTTTGCTTTGTGATGGAATGGATGTGTAGAAGGAATAAACAAAAAGAGCACAAGAAGTGTAAAATGCTAATGCCATGACTAAATGGACCACAAAGTGTGCTAACTAAACCTTTGCAAGAATAACATTTTTATGCTAGATGAATGCTTTGGAATGAAAATATTTAAAGGCAATGATTTTCCACATAATCTCTGTGTTATTGAGCATACCTGCGTAAGTGGATGTTTGATGCATCATTTTATGCTTCAGTCAGTTTATCGTTCAGTTCATCTTGAATCACAAAAACAGACTTATGTCTATTAGTACAATGGCAGAGTGGTGAAGACTGTAAAACTCGTTCCTATCTTGAATACTAATGTTTGGCCTTATGGTTGAATCAGAGCAGATGGAGCATCTAATTCAGCTTTGAACTGCTCGGCATAGTCTTGGCACTGCATACGCAGTTGGTCGTATTGACATTTCTACAGAACATCATTTCTGAAATGTAGTTCTTTCTTTTTTCCCTTTGGGGAGATGGAAGGGGCAAGGGAAACTAAAGAAAAACATGAAAGGACAATTCTAAACTTGGAAAGGAAGAATTTTAGTAAGACATAACTGGGCAAGAAGGCTGTAAATGGGGATGGATGCACGGTAGACCTGTTAATGGTTCATCAATACCTGATAATGAGGTTTCAGCAAATGGATATGCTTATCCAAAAAAGGAATAGGAGGGCAAAGAATAACACAAAATGCTGAAGGGTTTGCCAAGTACATAGATCAAAAAGGAATCTTCTAAACATTGGAAATACAAGGCTAGAGAATGTTAAAAAACAAAGTTATAAATCACAGTAGGCAAAAATAAATAAGAAATTAGGGGCCTCAAGCTGGATTTCACAGAACAAATTGCTGGTTCAGAGAACAAAGTTGCTACCACAGTTTTAAGAACAAAGATCCATGAATTTGGGTTTGTAGGAACAGGAGCGTTGAAAAGCCACTTACTGTTTACTTAATCACAATATACTGTTAAAAACTCCTCACAGAGTTTGTGGTAATTAAAAGGTAGGTCTGGAACTGGTTATTTTGAAATACACTAAGTCCCTCTGTCTGACTTGTTCATCCAAAAATTCTGAAAGATCTTAAATGTGCTTTAACATGGCTGTAAGCAGGAATGGTAAAGTCTGTGCTCCAAGTCTCGAAGGGCTGCACTATTTACCTGTACTAGATTTAGAAAAGATTCTAGAAGCATCTGAGAAATATGTAAATAAGATTTATGTCTGTACCTTGAAACTCATTAAAGTAAAAAGTGAACATGAAATTGCCAAACACCTGTGAATTGGTAAGAAAGGACCTAGATGGGATGCTGTCACTGGAAGAAAATCACGTTACATTAGTATCTCTCAGGTTTAGGGATGTGCTTGCAAAAGTGGCTAAAAAAATCAGCAGAAATCCTGTAGTTTTAAAAAAGTTGCAATTCCTCCAAATATGGGTCTCCTACAGTATGGCTTAGGATTGTCCTGACAGAAATAGCTGTATGTGTGATTTGTTCAAGTCTGGTGTAGCAGGGATATATCTGCTTCACATTCCCTGTTCAAATAATTTGGCAGATGAAGTTAAGTCAGTAAATTATAATGATATTATCTTATTTAATATGTATGGATTGGCAGGGCCTAGATGAAAACTGACCAGGATCCAATCTGTAAAAGTTTGTCAGTTGCATTGTAAAAATGTGAACAGTGGGCTTGCTTTTTGATCACAATGTGTATTTTTTTTAAAGGAATTATTGTTGTGAGTTAGCAACATTTACAGATGACAGTTGTCTAGATTAATTAAGACTCTAGAAATTGGCTTGGAAATTTCACAGTTCAGTACAGCACAGTATGCTGCAGTGGCCTAATAAGCACCATGTAGGACACAACCCTTTCTCTCTTTATAATCTGAACAGTTATTTTCTGGAAAAAAAAACACTTCTGTTCAATACTTTGTTGTTCCAGCTGCCACTTACGTGCTAAAAGAGGAATAGCAGTAACTAAAGAAATGGTTCAGTAGCTTTAAGATTGGCATCTTAGCCACAGCTCAGAAAAAGATTGGAGCATCTGAGTTTTCATGACAGATGGCATTAATTTTCAGAATATTTTGGTGTATCCAGGAATTCAAATGCAAGCTGTTACTATAAAGTTGATTAGTTTCTACGTTAAAATTACATATTAGTATTTGGACTTCTTTGTCTCTTTGTCTTAGTGAAAACCTGCTTGACCTTGCACCTGCAGTCAAACACCATTGGGCATATCAAAATGCATAAGGAACACAAAAATATAACAGTTTTGTTACAGAAGTCAATGTTTGATCTTGCCTCAAATGTAGGCAGTTTAAGCCATGATCTCACAAAACCATGCGGAGGAGGCTCAGAGAAGAGCAACCAGAGAATGGCCAGGGGCCAAGAACAGTTTCTCATATGAAGAGGAATTGAAAACATGGAGCTAGCTAATCTTAAAAATATAGTCAAACAAAAAAAGAATAAATATAAGTTCCTGTAGGATATTATACATATAAGAAAAACGTCAAGTTACCTTTATTGACTGAATTGAGTTTTATGGCTGCTGAGACTATGGGTCATTATTTGGAAGTCAGCTTTTCTCTGCATATTGTCAGATGTGATGAGATGACTGGATCTTTCCCTTTTGTACTGAATCAGTGTATTCAAATTAACATAAAGTTGGAGCCTGCTTACTGTTACTTAGTTCTTTTTATGTACATTAAGCCAAATTAAGTAACAGCAGACTATAATGAAAAAAAAAGAAAACGTTGCTGTGAGTAAATTAGAGTTCTGCTATGAAGTAGGAGGACTCCCCAGCTGCACCTTTTGTGTGCTAGATCTCTGGTAGTTTGTTGTAGTTCTTTTGGTTTCCAGGCTGCAAAATCATTTTCTGCCAGCACTGTTTCTGGTCCAGACACAATTCTGCTCAGCAGATACACACATAGCAAAGTGACTGGTCAGGTTGAAGTTGTTCTTGGATTGAAATATTTAGCCTCTTGGATGCACTAAAACAGTTTATTCATGAAAAATTAACTCCAGAGGAGAATGCACCATTTTTGACTAGCGCTTGTTTTTTGGGAATTGGTACATTTCAAACTGCAGACTTGAAAACTTGAGTATTGGAGAAGATTGCAATCTTGAATGAGTACAACCATTACGATTGCACCACATATAAATACTGCTATGTAAATCCACTATGAAACTTGGTTTGAATGCTGCAAGTCAGTTACCTCATCTCGAAAGGAAGGTAGAAGTAATAAAGGAGAGGTCAGAAGGGATGATTGGAGGCTTCGGACAACTTCTGCACAGAGTAATTAGAAATTCCTCAGCTTAGAGAAAAGATGACTGAGGGATTATATAATAGAGGTCTACATAATTATATCTAATGTTGAGAATGCAAATAGGGAATTATTATTCTGTATCTCTTGCAATGTAAGAGGCAAAGTTTAGCCAGTGAAATTATCAACTAGCAGGTTGTAAATAAAGGAGATTTTTTTTTTGTCAGAAACTATGTACTTTTTCAGGGAACCTATTCTTTTACTCTTTGCTGAATATTTGACCACTGTTAGAGATATGAGACAGGCCTAGATTATTTTCTTTTCATCTGGGCATTTAATTAATAGATCCTTAAATTTACAAGCACTGGCACTGAAAAATGGGAAAATCTGAGGGTTTTGTTTTGTCTTGTTTTGTTTTCTGGTCTATTCAGTTTGACCTTTCTCCAATGTGCAGGCTATTTCCTCTTCCATTAGTATGACTGTCTGACATGCCAGTAGAGAAATTAAGTTATGTGGAAATGTGATTATAAACCAGCAAGTAAGTGGTAGATTGAAGGGCAAGTATAAGTTCTGGTGTTCCTTTTAGCTTCATTTTTCCGTACTGGCTACATTTCAAGTTGATGATTGCCTTTAAACTTGCTTAGAGTATATTTGCCTCATGTACAATTATGTGATTGTAGAAACAGCCTTGGCTAATGCATTTGCCATTTCATGAATTCATGAAAATGTATTTCCTTTCCAGACGTTTTTCTCAAATTCATCAAATGTGCAGGCTCTTATCTTGCTCAAAACTTCAAGAAGGAACATGCTCGTAAAATAGAAATTGTAGATTCCAATGTAGTGTGACCTTAATCAGTGCATTTTGGCTGAACAGCAATTTAAGGACAAGACCCTTTGCTTCTCCTCTACTTTGCGTTATCCATTTTTTATTTGAAGTGGTGGGTAAAAAGCTCTTCTTTATCCCTTCTTGGGCATGTAACATGTCATCTTCCTCTTGGGCTATAATAATCCACCTCCAGTTGATGGATCATGTTGCTTTCTATCTCTGTTTTTGGAAGACATTTTCCCACCTCCTTTCTGCTTGTTGTTCATTAACTGAATAACCTCTCCTTCTCTATTCAGCTTTCACTTTCTCACGAGCTGTTTCAAGTCTCTACCAAGACCTTATTTTTGTCAGGTGAACCTTTTGATCTTGTTATAACTGATGCCTGCCATTGTTTTTTTCATCAACTTTAGAAACTTCTGTATAATCCAAAGATAATGGTAGAATCAGTAGCAGCTCATTTAAGTGGTAGCAATGGCCAATTTATGGGAATGTGAAGGCTCCTATTAAGATAAACTGAATACTGATGTGAACAATTACTTGCTTAGAGATTTTAGGACCTTACCTCCAGCCTGTGTTACTTCGTGTTCCTCTGTCAGTTTTTTCTCCTCCTGCAAGCATCATCAAACAGACATGTTTTGTTTTGAGATAAGCACTCACATAAACAGCTGTGGTGGTTGCTTTGTACTTTCCCAAAGTGTTCTGCCTCCTCTCAGAAGCTCTAGCTGGATCTCGCTCCTCTCCATCTCTCTGCAGGTATTAACTAGACACAAGATATTTTTCCCTGTCTGCTGGCTCTGAATCAATGGAAGCTGCTTTTACCGTATCTGCTCCAAAGGGACAAGTTCTGATTGCTTACTTCTGGCATTTCTTAGCTGCAGTGATTCGATTTTTCTGTTTTGACTGGGTGTACATGTTTGGTAGCAGCATCCTATGGTGGCACAGCTTGAAATCCCTGCCGGCTCTGCCTTCGATTCCTCTCCGTTGTAGCTGGGTAATTGCAAGTTGTGCTCACAGAGGTGCCAGGAGCTGACATTCGATTGAGCTGGGGCTCTTCTGTTGTTCTCAGGTACTATTTGGCACTGCTGATGGCCAGGTTATTGTCATGGACTGCCACGGCCGAATGCTGGCCCACGTCCTCCTTCACGAGTCAGATGGTATCCTCAGCATGTCCTGGAACTACCCCAGCTTCCTGGTGGAGGACAGCAGCGAGAGCGACACCGACTCCGATGACTATTCCCCACCACAAGGTAGGGTTGTGTTCAGAGTTGCTCTCTCAGTTTTTACCTGGACACCTGGACAGTCACAGACTGGTCACAGTGTCCTGGAGCAGCAGGACCTCTGTGGTTGCAGCTGGCAGAGGCTGGAGGGCTGTGGGGCTGGCACAGGGGTAAGCAGAGTAGGGGGTTCAACGTGCAGCGCTGCTGCTGTCCCCGTGTGTGGCGTGGGCAAGTCACGTCCCATCTGTTCTGCTGAGCCTCCATCCACACAAATGAGATAACCCAAAGCTTTTAGCGCAGCAAATAGCACGAGATAAGAGCATATCAGATTTCACTGATAAGTAGATGTGAGATATTGCAGTGATGTATATGTAAGCATATAGACTGGGGGATAGTCACACAAGTTAATGCATTATTACTTTGAATCGTGCAGAAAGACACCAAATCACATACAGAATCATGCAGAAAGACACACTTAAAGTGATACCTCTTTCATTTCCAAGAAATCTCATTAAGCAGAGAGAATCACCATCAATATGGTCCCGTCCTTGATAACCCTGAAATAGAAGAGATCAGGATGAGAAATGAAAGTATTCCCTGCAATTACATAAGGTAGAAGGATAACTGGGACTGCTTCAAGTTCAGTTGTGTGTGAGCACAAATTCTTCCTTCCCTTCAAGTATAAATATAAATCCACTGGGTAAAATGTTTTGGTTTTGAAATTGTCAATAACAAAGACCTAACAAGTCACTGTAGCCATAGGCTGGAATAAAATACAGTCATTGCTCTTTCTTCCCCCTACTTTCCTATTCCAAATACTAGATTATTGCCACTTTTAGTTAATGTTGTTAACTGTTGTTGTTAATTATCAGTCTATAAGATTTAGTTTAGCTGTTGCTGTGTTCCACTGTATGAAGTCTGATTTAAGTTAAAGAGGATTCTACAGTGAAAAAATAAAATGCATAATAACTGAAAATGAGTCTGAATCATTGCAGCATTTCAGATCTGGACTCAGATCAGGACTCCTGCAGTTTTGGATGCAATCCAAAATTCATCTTTTACAGAATATTTTAAATATATGTCAGGATAACCATATATTTAAAAATAATGACAGAGGATAACGTGATCATCTGAAATGCTAGCATCTTTTGAACTGTGATTTGTTTTGACTTTCAAGTAAATATGAACATGATCCCACAGCTTCACCTTTGGTACTAGAGAAGATTTGTAATACGAGAAGAAAAGGAAGAAATGATTCTAGTCTCTTCAGATATCCCAGCAAGCTTCAAATGAAGGGCAAGAAAGAGAGTTACATTGATTTTTGTGTCTCTTCTGCAATACTAATGTTCCAGCTGTGGCATGGTGGAGCTGGAGAATGCATGGAAGAGAATTTAAATGATCCAAACATGCTAAGTTTTTCTGAGTCAAACGGGGGTGGATGGGCTTGCTACAAGCCAGCTTCTAATGAATACCCAGACATCATGTGTTTTCTTTAGAGCAGATGCAGCATAAACTTCTCAAAGGTGACAAGCCTTTGACTCATGCAAATATGTAGGAAGGGATGGAAATTTGGTGGTTTTTTTCTTACCAAGTTGCACACGCACACACGGTAATCGCTGGCCTTTTTTCTCTGGCGTACTTTCTGAACAGTTCTTTCAGAAGTTCAGGGTGTGATACCACTCTTGCCTGGCCCTGTCTCATTTTGGGAGGGGATAAGAGTATTTCCTGTGAGAACTTGTGAACAAAAAGAACTAAGTAGCAAATGCTACAAATGGTGATATTGTCATAATGTAGTCTTTGACAGGGGAATGTCAGTGAATACTGAAAAATAAGCCCAGAGGAGAAGAGGCTTTTTAGACATAGTTTTGCAAACACCTTTGAACTCATCTCTGTCTTTGGGTGCCCAGAGTCCTGTAACGTAGGATGGCATATAATTTTTCATTCTGCTGCCTAGCTCTTAACATTTAAAATACAGCAATTTGTGAAAGGCCAGTGTGTTCTTTTAGAATGCCTTATGATGCCTCTAGTGAGTTTTTAATGTGCTTGTATGATGATGTAGCTTTTCAACTTGACACTCGGGGAAACCTTTCAAAGCACTGCTTTACAATTTGTGAACACTTTGGGGAGTTGACAGTGGACAGAGATTGAAAAACACTCTTATATTACATAGCAGTATATCCATAAGCCACATATGGATATGCTGCATTTAAAAATGGTAGAGGCCTCGTTTCAGCCACCTCCTGAAACTTGGTTTCCTGGGCTGGAGGCGTTAGAAATGTAGAGATCAGTTAAGTTAAAGGTATCTAATTCCTAAAGTGAAATAGAGATGAATAGCCAAGGAGTGCAAGGTTGTTTTGAATTTTTGTGATGCTGTTCCAGGGCCACTGTCCCATGGATAACAGCAAAGGTGAGGCAAGAGAGTCTGGGTTTCCCAAAAGCAAAGCAACTAACTAGTTATACCCGCTTTGCTTTTGTCACAGACACTTCAGAACTAACTAGGCAGAGACGTGTTTCAGGACTCTGAGCCATTCCTTCTCATAACAGACTTAAGCACAGTGTATTTCGACCTGGGTGTCCTCTGTTCTGTGGTTCTCTCTTTGCTCACTCCGCAATCTCGTTCTTGCAGATGGACCCGCTGCGTATCCCGTGCCGGTGCAGAACACCAAGCCGCTGCTTACGGTCAGCTTCACGTCGGGAGACATCAGCTTAATGAACAATTACGATGACTTGTCTCCTACTATCATCCGCTCAGGGTTGAAAGGTACAAACAGAAAGACAGTTTGCTCCCTTCCCATGCTCTCTTTTTCTTGTGTTTTTAATTATGTGTCTAAATGTTCATGTTTTTGAGTCTGTCCCTCCTAACCTAGCACCTCCTATCCCTCAGAAGAGCTTGTAGCTGCTGTTATTGCTGTTACCAGCAGTGACACCTACTGGTGAAAGGTTAATACTTGGTTAATAGATTTATTATTTGGAAAAATATTTAAATATTTGAGACTATAGAGCAAAATGATGCTTGCTTTCTTTCATTTTAATGCACTAATAAATTTATGTTTGTTTTCATACATTCTCATGCTACATAAGGCTTCATTTGTATCTTTAATTCACAATGTCTCCATGCTTTTAGTATCCATGTGTGATCACAATTTATAGTGTCATATGCAGATTTTAAAATCTTGCTAGAATTTTCAATAATAAGGAGACATGGTATTCTGAGAGAATAAAAAAAGTAACAATAAATTGCAATACATCTTGCTAATTGGTATTCTTGTATACATGTAAAATAAGTATTCCATGCCAAATCTCTAATCTATAGCAAAAAATTTACAATTTTTTAGCTAGTGAAAAACACGTTACTTTGTGATAATTCTCATTACAACTTATGACCCCTTGCATGGAGAGAAGTGTTAATTCTCAGAGCCACTGTGTGCCTTTGCAGTAATCTAATTCTGGAATTTTGAGAGAAAGGGGAAACTTCCAGATGAAGTAATTGCACCTCTTGCCCTCGATATGTAGAAAAGCTTAATTCTTAAGAGAAATGCCTTCAGAAAGGCAACACTTGAAGTAATACAAAACCACTAAAAATTGCACATAAAAGTCCCTGACAATGACAAACTGATAATTTGAAACAATTTTGAGAGCCTTCCTGCCAGCTCTGCTTTCTGTACTGCCTTTTCATTTGAAGACAGCTTTTTGCCCACAAACATCTTCAAAAGCTTCTTGGTAGATTGAGCATCCCAGAGCATGGAAGTTTTGTCTTTACCTTCATTTCGTCTCAGCACAGAATAGCTGCCTTCCACCTCTGGTTTCAGGGCAGCAAGGTTTAAAGGCTCGCTCGGTGTTCCTTGCACGTGCAAATCTGCCTCTGAAGCATAAGCAGAAACACAGTATATGGTCTCAGTGTTCTTGATGAAGTGTGACAAAGAACTGAAGGATATTAGGGTTTGAAATTAGCATCTCTGAATTAAGCTGTGGGCGTTCCTCATTATGAGTTGCCTGTAGGAGAAGTAACTGATATGTGTATTCATAACCACATAAAGGAAAGACTGATCAATTCCTGGGTGCTTCTGGCAAATACCTGCTAGACAGACAAATAGATTTGCACAATTTGTTAAAAGAAAGCCTATGACATGGAGGCCATATATACTTATGGTCAAAAATCCAAAAGTCTTTCCAGTTTGATGCTGTAGATGTGAGTTACATTAAATTTTATGTTCATAGATGGTGAAAATATGAAGTATTGACAACTGTGCTGTTTCTATGCACTATAGGCCTTTCCAAATAGTCATTGCTACCCTCTTGATCAAGATTTCTTTGTGTGTTTGCTTGATTCCACTGACCTCCAGAAACGTGTGTAAGGTCTTCCACAATAGTTTTAACATCTGTAATAAATTCTTGTACTTAGATAAAAAGTTTAGCCTCTGATTTATATTTTCAGCTTTCCATAGAGACTCTAAACTAATGTTTTTACACATTTCCCAAAAGTGCTCATACTTCACTGAAAGTATTGAAATTTCTAAGTAACCTCTGAGAGCATGCTTTAGGTTCTCAAGTCACCTAGGCATATCTGGAAAGGCTGTTCCTAATGATTCTGATAAATAGTTATTGCCAATTACCTTTGATTTCAGATGTGGTGGTACAGTGGTGTACACAGGGAGATTTGCTTGCAGTAGCAGGTATGGAGAAGCAAAGTCAGCTAGCTGATCTTGGCAACGGTTCCATGTTGAAAAGTGCACTTGTCAAGTTCTACAATGTGCGTGGGGAACATATCTACACTCTGGAGACACCTGTCCAGGTAAGGCATATTTTTAAAGGCATTTTTAATGCATTACTGACATGTTCTTCCCACAGTAGCTGGTATAGACCTGTGTTACAAAAGGGCTTGCAATATGCCCTTAGTGTATCCTGAGATATGATTTACCGAAAAATGTGATATAAGTAGTTATTGTTTGCATTAAGGTAGAGGTCGAAAACTACAGCAGATTCTAAGATCCATTGTGTTAGGTACTGTCCATACCTAGCATTGTGCGTTTCTCATATAATGAGAAGCAAAGTGTTCCCCAAAGGCATTGCACCATGAAAACACAAGATAGAAAAAGGAAATTTCTGTTCTTTTACAAAGTTATTTAGGAGCAAAGAGTAGAGAACCTGTAGCAGAGCCAAGATTTGGAGTGAAATATTCCAAGTCTGATATTATAATATAACCACAAGATTATTCTTTTTTTTTGATGTTTTTATGCAGTGTTATAGTGTACAATCATTTTTTTTTTGTGATGTAGCATATGACTTTTTATGGCATGAGAAAGAGAAGAATGGTGTTATCTATATATACCAGAACTCTGGGTCAGGAAGTCCTGTTTCGGTAATTGCCTACCATACAGCTTTCCCTGTATTCTTGATCATATAATTTGACTTGTATGTGTCAATATATAATCTCTATCCTGCTTAGGAAGACATTTTTTCATAGATTTTTGCTGATATTTCAGCACAAAACTGAATATCAGTCTAGAGTTTTTTTGATTTTCTATAGAATAGAGATGACTGTTCTGGTTTTTGACTGTTACACAGTGAAATCATTTATTTATAAAGACTTTGAAAATCCAAAAGTGAAGGAAAATGCTATACATATACTTATTTAATTATGATTAATGGTGATACTATTTATTATCATTTCTTTTTCAGTACCCTGATCTGAGGTGAAAACAAAAGAATGACACAATAAAATGGCTGCTAAGCCTTTATGCTTGCTCGTATTTAGCACTAACCTGTGCTTATTAATGTGAGCAGTTTAATTTAGATAGAATTCCTTAGTTTTGTAATATAAAAAATGTTCTCTAAAGCCAACTTAAATATATGGGAGAGGCATCTAATGCTGATTTAGGTATCTAAAGGGCGTATGTATACACACAGCTTTTTTGTCTTAGCCACTTAGGCAAAGTAGCACAGTTCTTTACTCTGAGTGTTAGTTATGGCAAAAACATATTTGTTAGTTCCTGGACCAATAAAAAATGAACTACTATCACCATATTCTTTTTTTGAGTACCAGAATATGATATATCCATATTAAACTTTTAATCAGCATAACCCCCTGGAAAAATCAGGATAATCTTTAAGCAATTGAAAGTGAAGGAGTCGGATTGCCTTAAGACTTTCATCTGCACAAACTCATCTTCCTGTTCTCTTCCCCAATTTGTTTCCAATAATGTCAAATTTTCTTTCACTTAGATATCTTCATTCCCTCCACTTCTCCCTATACTTCTTCATCTGCTTTTCAGATTTTCAGTTATTCTCTTTTCTCCTCCTGTTGGAGGAGCGTGGAGAAAGTCAGCCCATGTTGTGGCTGATATGAGGGCTAACTCTTCAGCTATTAAGTGAGTACTTGTGGACCAACTAACAGGTTGTACAGAACAGGTAACTGTCCAGGTCATTCTGAGGTGTATCTCATAGTGAAACTGCTAACCTTCTCCTGCTAACCTTCTCCTCTTTCTGGCTATTAATTTTCACTAAACTTGTAGGCTTTCAGTGTCACATGTCACAGATATTTTTTCCTCCTTTGACCACTTTAAATACAAATGGGCAGCTGCCTCGTGCAAGGATGGAAATGAGGATAGGAGGGAACAGCAGCAAGTAATCAATAGCAAAATCACGGAGTCTCATTTCCTTAGGTTAAAGAAACAAGGATAAAAGTAACATTCAAGCTGAAAGATGAATCTAAGAACTGTGTGTATAATCCGGCCTAAAATTAGAGGCAGCCATGTTCTTTAATCATTAGTTAATGTTTATTTCTCTTTTTTTCCCTTGTGCATTTAAATTCAGATTTATTCAGCTGCAGGAGGATATGAGATCTCTCAGGAAGGCACCTGCATTTCCTCAGGTGGTCATTATACTTCTGTGTCTTCAAATGCTGGTCTAACAACATTACCAGTTGAATAACAGTTATACTAGAACTCTGCAAAGCACTTGGTTTGCTAACAACATCGGATAGAAATTGATGTTGCAAAAAAATTGCTAGTAGCTTCTGTTATTCTGCTCCAGTGATGCATAACCAAAGATGATGGAATAAGTCAGTGGCCATAGTAATTTGTCTGATGATAAATTTATCAGAGTAATTTCATTAATTCTCTTTAAAACAGCAGTCAGCCCTGTAATTGGATATTATAAAATTCATCACTAGTTATTGAAAGCAAATAGAAGAGAGTTTCTGCATCTCAAACTCTTCTAGTAAAACTGTTCTGAAGTACACGTGTGACTTGAAAGGCACATTTACTGCATATGAGTATTGTTCCTCATGTAAGGTTAAAAAAGGTAAAGCAACACTGAACACACACAAAAAAGGCAAATTAATTGTACAAAATTGATTTTCTGTAAGGTCCTCTGTTCCAGCCCCTTGATAAAGCAGAGGTCTGAAATTTTTATCAGGAATGCACTCAACTGACAATTTTTGTGCTGTTTGTCTATCTTGAGCATCTTGGTAGGAGAAAATGAATTTTATTGAATTGTTTATAATAATTCAGTATAAAACTGATGCAGAATTTGCATGCAACTTGGGTAGAGTTACCATGGGATAACAGGCTTTCTCACTCACTTCCACCTTGAAACTCTGCCAAGATGTATTTAGTGAGTGTAGAGGAAAGAGATGAAAACACTGGCAAAAGTTGGGCAAATCAGGAACTTTTGCTATGCAGAATCGGTTTTCTTTTTTTGAAAGAATAAAGGCTTTTGAACCAAGAACTTTCTGAAGGGATTTCAGAAAGACACACTAGACTTCATATAGCTGGGAGCAGTTATATGAAAAATGGATCCATACTGTAATTCCAAAGAGTCAATGCTGATTTTCTACTACACACAAAGACCATATCTTAAAAGCTGCTCCTCAGCTGCTAGGTATTCAAAAACTGTCAGTTTCTGTAAACCTTCTCACTTACCATCCTTCCCCTTTGTATTCACAAACATAAATCTGATCTACCAAAAACAAGTCCCAGTTCTTTTAGCTAGCTTTTCCAGCATCTAAAAATGCAATAAAAACAGCAAGCTGCCCTGTCAGTCATAATTTTTTTAAATAAAGACATATTTATTTTTTACAAAGACATTTCTTTTTATTAGTTAAGTCCTCAGGGCCTTTCCTGACATTCATCTTAGATGACAATTATAATAATTGGACTCATTCAGGCTTTTTTACAGTATTTCTAAAATTGGTTCTGTAAAGTGCTACAATCCATTTCTGTCACTTCTGAATTTCTTGTTTGCTGTGTGGGTAGGTCTTTATTATATCAACTGGACCTACTGTCACAAAGCTATTTTTTGAGTGGATGCAGCTGCTTCATACCTTCCCATTTGGATTTGAAACAGAAGAGCCTCCTGTGGCCTTACTTCAGAGCTGCCTGAACTGCCAGCTTTACCAACTCTGTGAAATTATTCTGTCTGTTTGCTGAGAAGTGTTGCTTTTATGTTGATTTCTTTTTTGTTTTTTATGTTTTTCTTATGTGTCTCAGAGAGGATGAGGGGAACAAGAATACGGACTCAGAAATCCTGATGCTTGTGTCATCTGCACACCCATAATTCTCAAGTAAATTGACATTAGCTTATGATTTTATACCACTGTATAGCTAGGATAAGAACAGATTCAAACTTACAATGCAACGAAGAAGACAGAACTGGGTCCAGTAAGTGGCAAAATCACATGCAGAGAAGTTAGATGCATACTTAATTTTGAGGAGGCAGAAAAGCTGCAATCATATTTTTTTCAGCATAATATGCAAAGTGGTGAACGAAAGACTAAGTCTGCATGGAAGAGATTTCTGAGCGTCTTTGGGAAGAAGATCTGCCTGCTGTTGATATGTTACGGGCAGCAGAAGTCTTTGCAGCATTCAAAGGGGCAGCACTCAGTGCTGCCCTTTGCAGCTTTCAAAGGGCTGTGTCTGTGCTATAAAAGTCCCAGCACCTAAGCAGAAAAGAGGATTGCAAGACAAAAACCTGGTAATTTTATAAAATCCACTTTACTAAGGCCTGAGGATGAGAGTAAAATTTTGGGGTTAAATTCAGATCTTAAGGGCTTTGAAAGAAGAAACTGCCTTTTGTGTTACCCAGCTGAGCAGGCCTTGCTTGCTTTGTTTCCATTCGCTCCATCTGGAGTGTTCAGGTTTGCATCTGAATTAATATCACCTTCCATTTGTATCCCCTGAAATTGGTGCTATTTAGCTGTTACTGGATGACATGGAAGTTTCAAGTAGAGTTTATTTTCTTACATACAGGAAGAGCAACCCAGAGCATCAATTTTGAATTAGATACTGAGGCATTCTTCAGGATATCAGTAAAGGCCTTGATGTTGTCAGGTTGGAAAGAACTGCTCTAAACTCTGACTGCCACAGAAATGGATCATTACCAGGAATCAGGGAACCTCCAGTATTCATCGTGACTGCGAAGTGGAGACACTTGTGTAGGAGAAGACTCATTCTCCCATAGTTTTCCTGAGATCTTAACAAAAAAAACAAAACAACCAAACCAAAAAAAAAACCCTGCTTACATTTATAGGAGAGAAGATATAAGAAGCCAATCTGCATATCAAATAAGAGTTTACTCCATAGAAAATCATAAGGCCCCATCAATAGGATTTCTGCCCGTCTCATAAGCCTAATTGCTTTTATCCCACACAGTAACTGTGGTTACTGTGATTATGCTCCATGACAAATATGTGGAACACAAGAAATTACGTGACTTTGCAGGAGTTACACATGGACTCTGTGGCAGTGGAGAGAGGGGCAAGCAGAACTCACCGTTGAGACAGCTGGCCTTTCCAGCCACTGCCCCTTCCAGGGTCTCTCTGAAAAAAATAGAGGGAAAGGCAGAATGTGTATCTGTATGACAGCAGTCTTAATGCATACCATTCACTGGATACATTTTTGTGATTGGGTTCTATCTCTAATAACCATTTTATGTTTATTTTCATAACTGCTGGGAATTTCAGTCCCAGTAGCCAAGGGATTAGTGCAAGCAGCAGACAAACCCAAGGACTCTGGATTTCTGAGTACAAGGGAATTATTAGAAGCGAAGCTAGCACTATGTTTTCATTGACTTGAACAGCTTGCAGGTGATGAAAGATGCATATTTTTTTTGCTGTCTTGCACAGAAGGTGGGTGAGTGACTTGCAGCAGACAACCACAGAGTGCTGCCCTGAGCAGTCATATCCAGATCTGCTTGCTTTTACCAGAGGAGTACGCATCCCAATAGGGTGTACAAAATGGAATTAGGAGTATCTGACTTTCAAGGTCACACTGAAAAAATGTCAAAAGAATTTTGTTAACCACTTTTTGAGATGTGTTTATAGTCAGTATTTCTCCTGATAAAATATATTATTTTTGACCCTCAGGAAATTGCTTTTAATATATAATGGTCAGAGAACTGAATCCTTTATCTGTTTGTGTAGTAGTTAAGCTTGGCTTTCGTATTTGCATATAAGTCCTGGAATTCATTCATTCATTTACATGAATGTTTGTTGTGAGATCCTTCAAAACCTGATAGGATTTTGTTTGAAAAATGAGAAGAGAAGTCACGTCATTTGTAGCTGTGTTTCCTTGTTCCTGGTAGGCAAAAAAAAACCCCAAGTGTGAAAACATGAAAAATAAAATTGTCTCCTGTGCTAGAATCTGATTGTTCATTTTTTGACGAGTACAGTATAACACATGTAAAGGTTATGGGGTATCAAAGGCTTCTTTCCGTCCTTCTTTTTTGTTTTATGAAGAGCAGTGCTTCTGCGTTGGGCGTTTGGTTTTCCTCAGCAGAGTTGGGAAGGGGCACTGTGGGCTAGCAGGCCTGCTGCCGAGTGTGGTCCTTCTCCTTGTACTTTAACAGGAAGAGTGGGAAGGGCAGTTATTGAGAACAATGCATTCAAAGGCCAGGCCACATCTGGCATTTGGATGATCTTTTGTTTCCCCAAGCTTCTGATGTTGAGCTAATTCTCCCTGAACTTCATTTTAAATCCTAGCCCTTCACAGAATGAGGTGTTGCTGGCCATTGTGCT
>JAUBOD010000288.1:238046-252177 GCA_032353885.1 Nothura maculosa | reverse complement strand
TTTTCTGAAGCAGCACTTACATTTTTTGGGGCCTGTCTTGATAGATGAAATCTATGGAAACAGCCTGATTTCCACTGTGATTGACAGCTGCAACTGCTCCGACTCCAGCGACATCGAACTGAGTGACGACTGGGCAGCAAAGAAATCCCCCAAAATCAGCCGAGCCAGCAAATCGCCCAAACTCCCCAGGTAATTTTTTCTTCGAGTTTTCTTCTATTTCCCAGGTTTTCTTCCTTTCTTGCTTCACTTCTATCTGTTTCTTTCTTTTCCTCGCTCCCTCCCTCCCTCCCTCTCTCCCTTTCTTCCCTCCCTCTCTCCCTTCCTTCCCTTCCTTCCCTCCTTCCTTTCCTGTTTCCCTTGACACTTCTTAAAATTAAAAGCAAACTTTTGTTAGCAGGAATTTACCTGCAATTTTCTGGAGACTTGGCACAACACGAGAGAATTTCTGTAGCTTTCAAAACCCTGTACTTCATTCTTCAGTATGCTCGTTTTTTGATCTGAGAGTGTAAGTGAGAGTCAGCATCTCTTTGGCAGGAATGTAACGAAAAGGTCAAGTTTAAAGCAGTTTGGTTTTGTGTTGTGTTTCGAATTTTTCCACTTTAGCTTTACCAGCTTGGCAATTCATTTCTGTAGTAGTGTCCACACATGCTTTGTTGAGGGGTGCAGAGGAGGAAATAATAAATACAACATGAAACTAAGCATTACATGTTGCTTTAATATACATAGAATATTAATACCTCGTAGCTCCAGCCTTGTGATTCAGTGTTCCTGGTGCCGTACAGACAGGATTGCATTCACTGAAGTGAAGTATCATTTACAGAGGAGATGCTTCTTTTTTAATTTGTTGTGTATAGGGTCATGCAGCATGCAAGTGTAGATGTGCAAGAGTGAACTATATTCTCTATTTTAATTGTGGCATTAGGAGTTTAATCTGCTAAAGTTTGCCAAAACTGGTGGATTACAGGATTTGTGAAATTTCTGCTCCCTAGCCTGACAGAACAGCATCATGGATATGTTTTTTCCTGCACAACATCCATATTTTTACTTCCTTGGTGCTTAGGATTGGTGGTCTAGTTAAAGCATTTGTCTCCTCGGGTATTTTCAGTCCTTCATAAATCCATGCTATTGATGCTGGCATAGGTGGTGCTGCAGCTGTGGTGAAGCCTTAACAAACAAATCCTCCTACACGTACTGGGTGGATGGGGTTGTGTAACAATATGCAAAATATGCTTCTGAGCTCTTTATTATTCTGCTCGCTTCCCTGCCATCTATTCAGAGCCTTCCTGATGTGCACAGGCAGAGCTCTGCACCTGCACAGAGCGTCACTGGTGTCAGTGATGCTTCTCACATAGGCACCACTGTCTACCTGCCAGCCTCATCTTACAGGATTGAGGCCTTAATGCCTTCTAATTGCAGCTGATTCTGTTGAGATGACTTTATATTATGAGGTGCTCTGGCATGTGTTGGAGGAGATGCAGCCCTTCTTTTGACAGCATGAGATACCCAAGGTTTCAGTTGAGGTATTGGCAAATGAATCATCAGCTCCTGAGCCTAAAGCAGCGATGGCTCAGGAGAAAAAAACAACCCCCCCACACACACACACCCCAAAGAAAAAAAAACAAAAAAAACCCACAAAGACTGTGTGCCTACCTTGGTTTATAAAATGTACTTTGGAAATGTAGCTTTTGTTTGCAGTTTTTTTCCAGTGAGCTTTTTCAGTTACCTGGTCTCGCATTCTGAGCACCCTCTATGTAATGGGGAGAGGTAGGAGTCAGTAACTTGTGTTGCAGATTGAGAGCCCTGCCCATGTCTGTGAGACCTTGATTTGTCCTCCTAGTGCTGGGCACTGCCCGCTGAGATGTCACCTTCCCATTCCACGGGCTTTGCTCAAAGTCTGCAGAGCTGAAGTAATTGAGCCTTGTGCATCTTTATGGGTTAGTGAAGACTTTATTGCAAGAACTGGAAGAACTGCTGTAAACTTTAAGTGAATCTGTGCGTATGTGATCTGAGTTACTGCAAGTGTGTTGGGTTTTACACATCTTCTTTAATTTGACCCTTAGCTCTCTTTCCAGTAGACTAAATAATATCCAGTGGTCACCTAGAGAACGCCAGACCATTTTTTATGTATATTGTCTGTATATTCAAAGACATTAGTTATGTGTGTTTCTGCATGCCACTTCATGATTCTAATTATTGCTTCATATACAGAATCAATATAGAAGCTCGCAAATCTCCAAAGATGTCACGAGCGGCGCAGGAGATATCAAGATCTCCGAGGTTGCCAATAAGGAAACCTTCTATAGGTTCACCAAGCCTAACCCGAAGAGAATTTCCTTTGGAAGATATTACTCAGGTATGGTGTGCATTGCTGCAAGACCTGAATACAAACACAGCTTGCTTGCTTATATTAGGAATTGTCTATAATATCTGATGTCATGGCTTGATAAATCCTGGCCACTGACTTCTCTTAAAAAAATATTCTCTAAGAGATTGTATTCCACCTGATGTCCTTGGCTTTTGGAAAGCGTTGTTAAAATGGTCCTTTACTCAATTCCTCTGCACTGTCGTCATGCCGCCATAGTAACCTGCTTTTCTAGGAATCTGTAGAGAAAGAAATTATTGGGTCAGGGAGACAAATGTTCTCTATTTCATAATTACATGGAACAGGCGTAATTGGAAGAGGCGAACAATTATCATTTTGTGCTCTTTGTGTTATGATCTCTTGGTAAATGAAATTCAGCAGGCTGTAGAACAGTTTTGGGCAAACATTTCATTAGTATTGAACTACGTTTTCCTGTTCCTTTCCTTTTCCCCTTTTTCCTCTCTCCTCTCCATCTCCATCTCCAAAAGACCTTTGAATAGGACATAGATTCTCTTGCTGATGCTGAGAGCATGACTCTGGCCTTCCACAAAATCACTTAACCTTTCAGGTTAAATGCAGTGGTTTGGAAAACTGCTTTGGCAGCTCCAGGACAAAATGTTTGTGAATAATTCTATCTTATTTATTGTTTATAAGGTGATTCTTAGGCATAAAATGAAAGGGCAGGGAGTCCTCCTTCCCAAAATACCAAATAACTGCACTCTGTTGTTGTGCAGGAAGAGGAAGCATCTGAACAGTCGTGTTCTCATTAGGCAGCGATGATGCTCCCCGGCTCTTCAGCAGCTGTAAGCAGTCTGTGTGCTTGTTGTGGACGTCATTCCTAATGGTGTTCAGATATCCAAGCCAGGCTTCTTAATAACAGGGTGCTAGCAGTTGATATGTAGGCACTTCAGGCTCTTCCTAAATAAAATAAAAGGAACTGAATTTATATTATCACTTGCTTGATTGCAGGGCTTTTATTAGGGTTTGATATAGATTTATTAGGTGAAAATTTGTTTTTTCCTTTTTTTTCCTTGTTTTTTCTTTGCAGCAAAACTACCTTGCTCAGGTCACATCTAACATCTGGGGAACCAAATTTAAAATTGTAGGCTTGGCTGCTTTCCTACCAACTAATCTTGGTGCAGGTAAAAGCAAACTTTTTCAACTTTCTGCATGTCAAACTCTTGCTAACAAGTAGCAGGTTTATATTATATGGGTTTTTTTAAGTGATCAGAAGGTTTCTTTTACGAGGTGGCTATTTTTGTGGACAGTGGGAATAAGTAGTTTTTAAATTACTATAATTAAGAGATTGAAATATCTGTACACAAAAATGAGATCTCAACACGATGTTGAAAGACTAAGCTATGATAAAGAGATTAATTACCCACCCAAGCCTTTATCCTCTCAGTTTTTTTGAATGAAGAACAAAAGAATAAACTTTTTTTTTCAGTTTCTAAGTTTCAGTGATTGTTAAAAATAATTTAAGAGGACAGATTTTTATAATAATTCAGCTTCTAAATTCTTCTTTATCTCTAATATTAAAAAAAAGTTATTTTAACATCATGCTCAAGTTTCCTTATGTTACTGTATGGTGTTATCACATGGTTCTCTAATGTTTATTTGTTCATTAATAAATTATATGAAAATAGTCATAGCCAATCTCTGCTTTGAATTGATTCTTTCTTGGTTTTAGATTCTCTCTGTGTAACTTTTTTTTCTTTTATTTCTTCCTATTTTCCATCCCTAGTAATATATAAAACCAGTTTGCTGCATCTTCAGCCCAGGCAGATGACCATATATCTCCCGGAAGTGCGGAAGATTTCAATGGACTACATTAACTTGCCTGTCTTTAATCCAAATGTTTTCAGTGAAGATGAAGATGATTTACCAGGTTAGAATGAATTGGAGTCCTGTCATGTCATGGGCTAAGGTAGCTGGAGGACCCATCACTTGTGTCTCTAGCCCCTCTGGTAAACAAACAACTCCAAATTTCTTAGTAGAAGGGATCACTATAGGAACTAACTTTGAAAAAGATTAATATCTTTTATGGATAATGTTTTATATATCTATATAGAGAGATATTGATAGAGATATGATAGTATAGATATATACACACACATGTAAAACTAAAATAAGATCCATATAAAAATATAAAATAGACTTCATATATTGCTGCTAACTTTAAAGTTCACTGAAAAGTCAAACTTCCCTTTAAATCATTAAGAATTCTGCATGAAGTAAAGCTTTGTATTCTGTGTCTGGGTAGAACAGAATACTTTAATAATATATAGGAAGCCTGCAAGGGTCATTTTTGTGATCTGACAGCAGCAAAGCTCAGCTTTGCTGGAGGACAGGTAGGATTCCTGTAAAATACAGCCACAATTTGACAAGTGTTAAATGCACCTTTGGATTTTTATTAATATAACTAATTTATTAATATCTCTAATTTATTAATTAGAGAGCCTAAAATAATTGTGTTCTTTAAGCAGAGAGGATCATGAAGGAATTTCTCATTTCACTGAGATGAAAGGTAGCAGAAGATTCAGGCAGTGTACAAGGAGACTGCAGGTGATTGTGCATTTGACAGATAAAAAGACTAGAAGTACCTAGGATTTCCATCAGGCATAAAAAAATAAAATAAAATAAAATAAAATAAAATAAAATAAAATAAAATAAAATAAAATAAAATAAAATAAAATAAAATAAATCAGCAGGTAATAGCCAAGAAGTTAAGCTCCTGCTGCTGAGTCAGATTTGTTTGAAGTTTCAGGAATAGACTTCGTAGGCAGACAGGATTCATTAAGGAGGAAAATGTCTGAGAGCTGCAGAGCAGTTAGAAGCTTGGGCTAGAGTCTGTTGAAATTAATAGAATTTCTCCCATATATTAGACCAGATGCTTTTGCTGAAGGCACCCAAGCTTGTGCATGACCCAAACATCAAAGTAGTTCTTTGGACTCCCCAAGAGTTACTCATGCACTTATAAAGAGGCTCGCTTTCTATTGCTTTGGAGCTTAGCTTGCTTACTTTACATCCGCATAGTGCTTCCCTTTAGGATCTCAAGAAAGAAATAGAGAAATTGCTGATCATATATAACCTATGCATAGGAAGTAGTCAGCAATTTTCAATATGAAACCTGATCCCAGCCCTTAACAGAAAAGATTACTTTGATTAAATAAAAATAAAGTAGAACTTTCAAGAGTATCCTCTCTGAAACACAAGGCAAAAAGTACCATATGCTAACTGAGAAATTATGTTGCAATGTAAGTGATGATTATATGAGAGATAAATAGATGGCAGAAAGTTGCTCTTGGACAGTGAAATGTTTAATAGTGATGTTTAATACTCTTGGAACAAAATGCTTTTTAATGTAGTCAACAACAATTTGGCAAAGCAAATAGACAATGATTTGGTTTAACTTGCAAATTATGCGAACAAATCAATTTAAAATCATTGGAGGAATATGAAAAAAATGGATTTAAACACTTCATGTTATTAAGCAATACCCTGACAAATGAAATTTTACTTGGATAGACACTTAATACCCATGACAACAACATTTTAGGTTGTCAGGCCAAGGTAACAATTAAATTAAAAGCCCTGGAGTATAATTTGCTAACCTCAACCATCAGGACAAATGCTCAGCAAAACACACACAGAATTGCACTCTTAGAGTCAGCTAGATTTACCTGTTGGCTGCCTTCTAAGAGGATGAGCACAACTACCATGAAAATTGGCCAGCCTTGTCACAGATACCTACATACCTACCACCTCTTACTCTGGGGAGCAGTTTTGTTAAATGCTTCATGCTATCAGAAATGCAATTACAAGGCATAGATAGATGGCTACAATTTTAATTAGGAATTAACTAGGAATTGGCTAATGGTCAGGGAAGTCCTAACAGGTCTCTTGCCTAATGTGGTCTAGCAAATCACAACTCTCCATAGAATTTGTCCACTTAAATAATCTTAAGTATGACTGTAGTCTGTTTGTCCACCAGGAACCTGTCAAATTAACTTGCTAATGATTTTCCTTTTTTTTTTTTTTTTTTGTAATAGAAAAAAAAAAAGGTGAAGATTTTGGGGTGTTTTTTTGTGTGTACAGTATCCATCCTCTTCCCTTATGTTTCTTTTTATCTTAACTTTTGCATCTAGACTTCATTTGGGTGACCTAATTTCATTATTACTCTTGAGCTTCTCAGTGATAATCCTCACTGGAATCAGCGTGGAGACCGTTTGCAAAATGAATTGGAGCAAGTCCCATGCTTTCTGTTTAAAATTCGTTGATTTGCTTCTTGCCTCACTTATCCCTTCCTTACCTCCATACATGGGCTACCTTCACAATCTCATCATCTTTTCACTTTTCTGATTGCAGCTTGTCCAGACATTAAAGCTCTACTTGTACTGAGTACCTTACCCACTTCTTGAATCTTTCTGGCCTCCCATCTTATTTTCTCACATCATTTCCTTGCAAACCTTCGTTCAAGGACTTGCAAAAGTCTTCTCTGTGTTTCATTCTCCTTGTTATTTTTTCTACTTCTCCTTTTTTTATGATACTGCTTGTTTTGTTGCACATTATGCTCAAGGGGCAATAATATTTCCCTCCTTTCAGCTACAGTCTCTTTTTTTTAAGCACATTTTGTTAAGGAACATTTGACTAAGTAGTTGTAAGACACCCATAATGTAACTGTTCTGCTTTCGTTTTTCTTTCTTTCTGGCTTTATTTTTTTGATGTCATCCAACACCTAAGTCAAAGCTCGTAATTGCTGTCAAATCAGGGCCAGCTCCTAGAGTGTCATTTCATCCTCCTCCTCTAGCTGTGCCTCGCAAGGCACAGTGACTGCAGGCTGGCTGCAAACAGAATCAGCCTGGGCCAGACGGCCAACTCAAATTCCTTTGGGCCTAAGCATCATGTAGTGGCGGCCTTAGAGAAAGTCAGGAAGCCACAGAAGTGCCCTAGGATTAGGAACAATGATGAGCTGATAGCAGCCGCATATCTCTGAATAGATGCTTTATAGTTTGTTGATGCATTTCCTATTTAAAAACAAGCAAAGAACAAAAACCAAAAACTAATTTGAATCTTAAATCATCAAAACCTCAATTGATTTGAGTGGCACTTGTGGTATAGATAGTTAAAACTGGACAATGGATGAAAGAAACTTAGGCTTATCAGGTAATCTTTTCTCTATGAACAGTAGTAAAATGAAATTTTAATTTAACTTCTGAAGTACCTTTCAGGAAAATTTACCTTAACATTGGTTTTACCAGATGATATAGATAGGGTTTGTGCAATGGGAATCCTTGGGGTTAAGCTGTTTTACTTACTGAATTTAATATCTGATCCATTGCTTTGAGGATAAGATAGCAGTCCATCATAATGCAGGAGGGTAGCAAATGCAGCAAGTGCTCAAAGATAAGCAGGTAGTTTTAAAAAAATAAGGGTAAAAAGGAATGACTAAGTACAAAAACTGTGTAGTGATTTTTCTTGCAAGTAGTTTAAAAACAGTTTTTACCCCAATCTATGAATGATATGGAAATGCTACTGGAATGATATGGAATGATACTGGAAAATGAAAATTTTCCAGTATTAGCGACCCGAATGTCTTTTGCAGGTGCTGAAGAAAAGCAAACCCATGCAAAGTACTGCTTCAGGATAATTCCTTATCCTAGTGCTGAGAATAGTCTTGTTTAGTCTGGAAAAGAGGAGGCTCAGGAGAGACCTTATTGCTCTCTCCAACTACCTGAAAGGTGGCTGTAGTGAATTAGGGACAGTCTCTTCTTCAAAATAATTACTGGTTGACTGAGAGGAAATGGCCTCAAGTTGCACTAGGGGAAGTTTGTATTAGATATTAGAAAAAAATCTGTGCAGAAAGAGTGGTGAAGCGCTGGAACAGGCTGTCCAGGGAACTGGTTGTGTCTCCATCTCTGGCAGTGTTCAAGGAACGTGTAGGTGGAGCGGTTTAGGGACGTGGTCTAGCAGGTGTGGTGTTGGTGGGCTTACAGTTGTGCTTGCTGATCCTCACGGTCCTTTCCAACCATAATGATTCTGTGATTCTCGTGTGTGCCACGAGAATGCTGGTGTAACAGCTGCAGCTGGTGACAACTACTCACTCACCACACTGGCCCTTGTGGCAGCTGGGCTGGGGAGCAGCCACAGGGGCCTCAGGCCACTGGGGAGAGCAGGGCTGGGGCAGCTCGCGGGGTAGGGGCGCTAACAGTGGCTGATGGGCTCTGTTGTTGCTTGCAGTGCCCGGCGCGCCCGGCGTCCCCGAGAGCAGCCCGCCGTGCACCGTGAACATCCCCATCGCCCCCATCCACAGCTCGGCCCAGGCCATGTCGCCCACGCAGAGCATCGGCCTGGTGCAGTCGCTGCTGGCCAACCAGAACGTGCAGCTGGACGTGCTGGCCAACGCGCCGGCTGAGGCGGGCGGTGACGGCACGGGTCCCTTTGCCGCCGCCGGCCGCTTCCCCAGTCCCGGGCAGGTGATCTTCGGGGGCATCGAGGTGGCTCGCGCCGCCCCGGCCCCGCCGCCGCCGCCACTCGCCCTGCCGCCCCCAGCGCCCCCCGACCACCGGGACCGCAGCGACCGTGAACATGAGCACCTGCCCAAGGCCAAGCCGCTGCTGCGGCCGGCACAGCCATTGCTGGATGGTGACACTGTGGCGTTCGGTGCGGGGCCGGAGGCACCGCTCAACAAGATGAACCCACCGCCACCCTACCCTGGCACCATCCCCGCTGCGCCTGCCACCGCCCCGCCGCCGCCGCCCGGCCCCCCACAGCCACCCGTGGACCTCTGCCTGAAGAAAGGGGAGTTCTCCCTGTTCCCGGCAGGACACTACCAGACGCCCCTGGGCTACGAGCGCATCACCACGTTCGACAGCAGCGGCAACGTGGAGGAGGTGTGCCGGCCGCGCACCAGGGTCCTCTGCGCCCAGAACACCTACACGCTGCCGGGGCCCGGCAGCTCGGCCACGCTGCGCATTACCGCCACCGAGAAGAAGATGCAGCAGCCCTGCTTGAGCGCCACCCTGAACAGGCTCACGGTCCCGCGCTACTCCATCCCAACCGGGGACCCGCCACCGTACCCCGAAATCGCCAGCCAGCTGGCGCAGGGCCGAAGCATCGCGCAGAGGCTGGACAGCACTATTATTCATGCCACTCTGCGGAGGAACAGCAGAGAGGCAGCTCTGAAAATGGCTCAGCTGGTGGACGGTCAACGAGCCACCTTGCAGCTTCCCCCGAAAGCCAAGAGCAACGTGGTGGCAGCGCAGTACCAGCAGAGAGCACCTACCGCTTTGTACACGTGCAGCCAGTGCAGCAGCAGCAGCAGCGGCAGCGGCAACGCCAGCAGCAGCACAGGCACTGGTGGTGTGGGGAGCCTGGCTAGCGCCAACGCCAGCAGCAGCACTTCCAGTATTAGTGCTCTGAGGCCTGACTTAAGCGCAGGCAGTAGCTCCCAGCATAGCTCAGTCATTGCTCACTCTGTCAGTACTTCACCTCTGGCTTCCCAATCTTCCTATAGCTTGCTGAGCCCCCCTGACAATTCCCGTGACCGGGCAGATTATATCAACTCTGCCTTCACAGAGGATGAGGCCCTTTCTCAGCACTGCCCAGTGGAGAAATCAATGCGGCATGTCCCCGTGGCCTTGACGGAGGCTGCCATTGGTGTAAAACGGCCACCACCCTACCAGTGGGACCCTATGGTGAGTGAAGAGATATGGGTTCCTCAGGAAAGGACATCTCAGAGCTCAGTACCCAACCCTCTGAAACCTCCTCCTCTCATCATTGGTCAAACTCAGCATTTGGATATGTCTCGAGTGCCATTTGTTTCCCCTAAGTCTCCAACCAGTCCCACTGCCACGTTCCAGACGAGTTACGGGGTTGGAGTCCCTTATCCAGGAAGCTACAGTGCCCCTCCTCTTCAGGGAATGCAGCCTTCCTGCTCCCCCAAAGAAGCTCTGGCCCCAACACAGTTTGCACAGCAGGAGCCAACAGTAGTGCTTCAGCCAGGTTATCCATCCAACCTCTCCTATTGCCCTTTGCCACCCATGTATCCAGGAAGTAGCACGTGCTCTAGTTTACAGCTGCCACCGATAGCCTTGCACCCGTGGAGCTCCTACAGCACATGCCCACCCGTACCAAATCCCCAAGGCACTTTGCCCCCGAAGCCGCTCCTTGTGGTGGAGAAGCCGGTTTTGTCTCCTCCACCAGCAGAGCTTCAGGGTCATGTGGGCACAGAGGTGATGGTGGAAACAGCAGACACCTTTCAGGAGGTGCTTTCCTTGACAGAAAGCCCTGTTCCTCAAAGGACAGACAAATTTGGCAAGAAGAATCGGAAGCGTCTTGATAGCCGAGCTGAGGAAGGAAACGTGCAAGCTATCACTGAGGGCAAGGTCAAAAAGGAGGCAAGGACACTGACAGACTTCAATTCACTAATATCCAGCCCGAGGCTGGGCAGGGAGAAGAAGAAAGTCAAGAGCCAAAAAGACCAGCTGAAGTCCAAGAAGTTGAACAAGACAAATGAATTTCAGGATAGTTCAGAGAGCGAGCCAGAGCTTTTTATCAGTGGGGATGAACTGATGAATCAGAGTCAGGGCAGCAAAAAGGGATGGAAAACCAAGAGGAATTTGAGGACCGCTAGCGAGCTGGATGAATTCAAGTGTCGTAAGGCCAATGAAAAAGAGGACGGACGACTGGGGAGCCAAGGCTTTGTGTACGTGATGGCCAACAAGCAGCCTTTGTGGAACGAGGCAACCCAAGTGTATCAGCTGGACTTTGGAGGGCGAGTGACCCAGGAGTCTGCAAAAAACTTCCAAATAGAGCTGGAAGGACGACAGGTAGGAGGGCAGCAGTGAGCAGCCCAGGAAGTGTGGGTGGGCGGGCAGAGGGAGGACAATCTGTGCCAGAAATGCCCTGTCCTGTTCCCTGTGCAGCGGGCTTCCAGCCTGCGCCGCTTGCTCTTTGGGAAAGCTTTGCCACAGAAAGCCAGGGTTCAAAATCTAGATTCAGAAGAACAGTTGAGGTTCAGTTATAAACTAAATGTACAAAATATATTCCCCTCATGCATAACCAGGCCTCTGGTGCTGGAAGGGCTCTGACCCTTCCCCCTAAACAAGGTGCTCACAAGCTGCTTCTCAACTGGAGAGAAGCATCTGCAGGAGGCTGCAGATGTTTCAGAAAACCAAAATGTTTAAGGCTGTCTCATACTGACCTGAGTTGGATGTTACTGCATCAAAACCAGGCTATTAACTGACTTCAATCAGCAGGATGCTGGCCTGAGACTCAGGGGACTTAAGTTTTATTCCTAGTTAATCTATACCATCTCTGTGAGTCATTTTTTGATTAATAAAGACTTTAAGGCTCACAACTCCCACTAATTTAACTTGGGAGTTAGGTGTCTTAGGTATCTAATATGCCTGATCAGTGGTAGTTTTTTTCTCTTTTTTCCTTTCTTTTTTTCTCTCTTTTTTTCTCTTTTTTTTCTCTCTCTCTTTTAATTTATGACAACAGCTCGTTAAAAGGACAGTGATAAGTGCCATTTAAACTATTTCATCTTCAGTTAAATGACCTTGGATACATGTCCGTCAGCAGCTGTGTTAAGTCCTGCTGATTACAAGCTTTGTTAATTGTAGAACAGAAGCCTGACTCCACTAGCACAGGCAGCCTCTGTTCTAGCTCAAGCAAGTTTATTGTAGACAAAAAAAAAAAAAAAAAAAAAAAAAACTCGGCTTTTGATTAAGCAAATGGTAAACATGGTAAAAATAGGCCAAACTTCAGGTGTTCTTTGCAGAAAACAGAACAACCTGACTTATCCTGCTTTGCATTTCAAACAGCTCCCACTGCCCTCGGCCAGTTTGTTCCCAGTGCAATCATGTGCTAGCGAAGGTTATAGAGAACAGAACTGCCAAGAAAATTGAGCTTACTGCATATGAGATGCTATAGTCAGGAGGTTGGATATTTCCCTCTTCTAAAAATCCCTTCCCTTGAAAACAAAAACTCTTTTCCTGACAGGGAGATGAGAGGATCTCTCCAGGGCAGAAAATCAGAGAGTGGTATTTTTATGCAGGAAGAAGTGATTGAGTATTCAAGGGTGAATATTTCAAAATGTTTCACTCTTGCTGGGGTTTTTGGGTTTTTTTTTCTTTCTTTTGTGATTCACTACTTTTAACCTTGTTATTTTTTTCCTTCCCTCCTCCCCCTCCTCCTCTTTTCTCCCTTCCCAGGTGATGCAGTTTGGAAGAATTGATGGCAATGCCTACATTTTGGACTTTCAGTATCCGTTTTCTGCAGTGCAAGCCTTTGCTGTTGCTCTGGCTAATGTGACTCAACGCCTCAAATGACCAAGCAGAGACTGGAGGGAGGAAAACGTTCACAAAACCATCTCAAAAAGTCCCAGCCGGGAAACGTTAGGGCAGCCTGCTTTAGGTGTGCAGAGGTGCCTGGGAGCGAAGAAGGCAGTAAAACTGGAAATGTTTCTTGGTGCCCCAGACAAGGGCATTAACTCTAATCAGTCACGGGGTGGAGGGTGGGGGGGCTCTTTCCTGTTTCGTTCGTTCATTCATTTGTTTTCAGTTTGTTCGTTCCTCTGTTTGTTTGTTCCTTAGCGTTGTGCTGGGTTTCCGAAGGAGCGCAGGGTTGAGGGCCGTTCAGTGTTACGTGGAGGTGTGTGGCTTTTGGCTTGTCGTGGTGATTCTGCTGTGTTTGCTACAATAGCTACGTAAGCTCATAGGGGGTTTAAAAGACTGCTCTTTTTGATAGACTGCCTTATATCATGCTGTTCTTTTTAAAACAGGGAACATAACTTTTTTTCTGGTCCAGTTTGTACTACTACTACTACTACTACTTACTGCTACTGCTACTACTATTACTACTACTACATCAATGATAGCAGCAAAAAAAGGAAAAAAAAAAGAAGTTATAATACTTGAAGACACGTGTTTCTTCTCTGATCTCTGATAAAAACTGAACACCACAGGTACCAAGGAGGCTTATGTAGGTCAATGTTTAATTTATAAATAGTGATGTATTATTCAGAAGATAAACAAAACTGTTACCTTTGGGTGATTTCAAAACCCACTGTATCAAAGAAGTTGATGTCTGCTTGTTTTGTGTGCTGTTATTGGGGATAAACATGTTTCAGCAGGTGACAGAAAATACAGAAAGAAAGACTTGTAGGCCTTGCTTCTTTGCTCATATTGATCAGCAGTATTCTTTGATTTGGCCTGTAGTTGCATGAGGTACATTGTAATCAGGGGTACCTCATAGCCCAGGCCAATACAGGTTTCTCTATTAAATGTGTTTACATTTTAAAAACAGTCTTTCACGTGAATGAAATGGGCCTTGTGTGTTCAGTCCTCATAGGAATCGAGTTCCACAACATTATATCAGCACTTGAACATGGAAGGAGACAGGAGTATAGCAGGTCATTACAGGAAGTAATTCCACATTATGACTTACTGGAAAAAAAAATGAGTTAAAAAGAAGGAAAAAATGGGCAGAGTCATCATTTTTATCACTTTGCTACTTGAGTGCATTTGTGATTATAGTTTGAGAATATAACGCTCCAAATAAGAGTGGGAAGCCAAAGTGTAAAAGGCGGGGGGCTTTTTCACAGTAGCATGACTGTTTCTGTCTGCAGATTTTTTAGTAGACATCCTGACCTCTTGAGCATTTCAGAAGGGTTGCTTGCACAGAAGAGTGATTGTGTTGTCCGTTTGATGTGCACATATTTATTTTCTTTCTTTCCTCCTCGTTTGCATTTTGCTATGGAATATG
>JAUBOD010000288.1:223248-235037 GCA_032353885.1 Nothura maculosa | reverse complement strand
GTGGGGAGGGATGAAAGAGAAAAAGAATTGAATTGCCACGTTAAGAATTTGCACTCAGCTCTAGATGTAGCAGTAGCGTGTGCCATGGCCAGCCTGAGTATCAGTTTTATGGCAGTAGATCTGCACACAAGCTCGCTTCAGTTAAACTTTCTGTGATGCAAAAACAGTGAAATAGTTCAAGATTTCCCCAGTTTTGTTCTGTGTTTTTGCAAACGTGTGACGGTGTCAGACCAAGGTATCCAACTTTGCTGAAGCCTTCAGTCTAGACTCTGTTTAGGTCCAGTCTTTCTTTCAAGTGGCTTTAGCATCCTCTCAGAAGTTTCCAATAAACTTGTGAGCTTGCCTGGTCATTGTCTCAGCCAATTTCTGAGGTTTTTTGCAGCCTCATAGCAGTGATTCTGTGTTATCTTGTACCCTCTTAGCTGTGAGCTGCAGTTTAAACCTCATCTGAAGGAAGCAGCACACACTAAAACTTATTTAAAGGGGAAAGAGAGAGTGTTTTTTTTTTACAAGTTTTTAAATTTGTGTTTGCTAGAGCAACAGTTGAGTCAAAGAATCCTTAAGGTTGGAAGGAACCTTTGGAGATCATCTAGTCTAAAGCCCCTGCACACTCAGAGCACGTGGCACAGGGCGGCATACAGGCAGGTTTGGAAGATCTCCAGAGAAGGAGACTTCACAATCTTCCTGGGCAGCCTGTTCCAGTGCTCTGTCACCCTCACAGTCAGGAAATGCTTCCTTAAGTTCCCGTGGAACTTCCGATGCTTCAGTTTGTGGCCATTTCCTCTAGTCCTGTCACTGGTCACCACTGAGAAGAGGCCACCCCATCCTCCTCACTGCCTCCCTTGAGGTATTCATAGACACTGATCAGGTCCCCCCTCAGCCTTCTCTTCTCCAGGCTGAACAGGCCCAGCTCTCTCAGCCTTTCCTCACAGGGCAGATGTTCCAGGCCCCTGAGCATCCTTGTAGCCTTGTGGTTGGCAGCACTGTTGGAAGTGGCACATTTCTGCAGAGCCCAAGTCACTGCAGACCAGCAAGTCTGTCATGTAGCTTAGTCACAGACAAGTCATGCGTATGGCAGGCTGAGAAAGGGCCAGGTTCCAGCCTCTCCACGTGGTTACATCAGGATACATGAGAGAGCAGAATCTGACTCAAAGTACACTTTGCCCTTATGGTGTGATTATAATGTGAGAATGATTTTGATGACCTGTAAGAATTAAGTCCGAAGCAGTAGCCTACTGCTATTTTGACAATTGCAGCAACTCTCCCCCTCTCTCCCTCCAAAGGATGCTAGGAGTGAAATGCTGGCCACAGGGCCAAGATTTTGCCATTCTCCCCCTTTGCTGGGAATCCGTTGCAGAAGAGCGAGCTATTTATGCTATTTAGAGGTTAATACTGTGATTTTTTTCCAGTATAAGAGGTAAACAGAAAAGGCAAAACAAAAAAAAAATAAGATAGATTTTTCTGTTTTGAAGTCTCCTCACCTCCTAGACAAGCACAATCCTCCATCAACAAATACTGATGTAGAGTCCTTTCAACTTCAGCACTGTTCAGTAGGCACTACAGGCCCTCTTAAAGCTTACATGCATCATTCTGGAAAGCATGGAGTTAATTATCATTTATGAACAATGTTCTAAACGAGTGGATTTATCATCATATTTAATTTTCCTCTAAAATATCCTGTAGAGAAGTATTAGGAAGCTTTAAGATTAGAAGACTCTAAGCTTTGCATGTTTCCTGGGATTGTTGAAGATATGTCAAATGAAAATTTCTTTGGGCTGCTTTTTGCAGCATCTAGAAAAGAGATTTTTAAAACAAAAGCAATTAACCAAATAAAGAGAACAACAGAGGACTCAGTGAAGCAATTCATGTTAGGAAATTAAAAACCACACCTTTCAACTTCTGTTGTTCCAAATGGATCCAGCGAGAAATTGCTGCTCCAGGGTGAAGTGACTGTTGCAGAGCACTGGGCACTACAAAGGTTTCCTGATACCAAATTGACTGTAGGATCAAAGCCACATAGCTTTGCAAAATCCAAGAATAAGGAAACACAAAATACCTATCTAACCAGAGTGTGCAATGAAAAAAAAAAAGAATGGTATGATATTAAAGCCTGCCCCTTTAATCTAAATCCTTGCTCTCCAATTTAGATTACTATAAATTTTAAAATAAAACCTGATGCAACAGTTCTGCATCCAGACAAATATTGTCTATTTCTCAGATATTTCTCTTATTGGTCAAGTAGAGGGTTGGTTCTGATGACATGAATTAAGATTAAAATAATAATAGAGGAGAAATATTTTTGAACTACATGCAGACACTTGAGTTTCTAAAATTTTATCAGGATCATACTCAGTTTGTAATTCCCACCTGTCACGTTCCAATCTTTTTGTTCTCAACTTCGTCATTTTCCTTCATTTCTTTTGTTTGGTTCATGGTGGATATATGTTTTACCTTTGGTTTCTTGCTTTTCTGTCTTCACTATCTCTGCATTTTTTTTCTCTTCCCTTTCCCCTTTTGTGTGTTGTGTGTTTGGGGGAGGGTATGTGTATTCAAGATCTTGTTGTTTCTTGTAGATAAAATATATAGTGTTGTGGAATAGCATGGGGATGCATTTGATTGAAAAGGCACTGTAGTGTTCCTGAAAAAGTAGGGGAGTTGCATTTGTTTATAAATGCATTGTTTTGGTACTATAACTTTGAACATGATTTTGGATTTTTTTCCTTTTTGTTTCAATTTAATGAACACTTATTCATGCAGGTGCCTGCATTCTTAAGCTATCAAGCCCAGCATGGTTTTTTTAAGCCTTTCAAAAACTCAGTAGACCCCTTGTGTCCTTACACAGCTACAGTGTTTTAAAAAAATATTTTTTGGAAACTCACATTTTTTTTCTCTGCTCACTATGCCATCCAGAACCTAGTTTCCATTGTTTCTGAAAATTTACCCTGATCCGCCTCTCCTTTTATGTATCTTGTGTAATAGATTTTGCAGGAGGTGCCTAGAAAGCGTCGTTGGTTTCCCTATAATAATGTGGTTTGTCCAGATTCTTTACTGTCTACATGATTGAGAGATGGACTGATTGCCCTATTTTTCCTTGATGATTTGGAGTTGTAAGAATTGTCCAGCTGTTGCTTAATAAAATTTTGCAGACTAGAAGAGTTATGCTTCGTTTCTGTTGCATTCTCCATCCACAAGCACCACAGATGCTTCTAAAACAGATGATAAATCTGAATGGGCATGACTGAGTAGTGAATACCCGGCTGCCTTTCTGCTGCCCTCCTCTGCAGCTCTGTTCACCAGTTCAGTTCCTCTGGGCCTGATCAGCATTCCCGCCCCCACACTTGCTGTCACTCATATGGAAGGAGGGAGCGGGTGGCAAAGTTTCCTTGGTGGCAATGTTCCGTCTGCTTGGATACGAGCCAGTTCTTGTGCTATTTCTCCTCCGCTTGCTCTCGATTTTAAAGAAATTACCTTTGGGATTCATGGTACTTTTCATATTGCCATTGACATACTGGAAGCTATAACATTACCACAAGGGATTCTGCTGTGCTGTCATCATTAATAACTCAATAAAATGCTGTGATGGCTGGCCTACATCCTCTGTTTTTTTTTTAATAAAATAAGTATTTTGAGAGTTAAGAAGTAAAGAAAAATGTAATGAGGTAGCTTACCATCCCAGCTGTGCCATGGATAGGAGAATCCTGACATGGATAAATTTAAAGATAGGCAATAGAAGATGGAAATAAATGATTGATTCTCACAATGGACTGGGGTTACCACCTGCTTCTGCAAAGGGCTATGCTGCATCCTGGCTTGTTTGTCCTGTTCCTGGAAAAGAGGCTGAACAGGGAGCTCACCAAGTTTACTGATGACACGAAGTTATTCAAAGTAGTAAGCGCAAGGGCCAGTCATGAAGAATCTCAGAAGGTCCTCATGAAATTTGACAATGACATGGTAGGTGAAACTCAGTATAGATAAATGTAAAGTCATACATAAGAAAAAGAAAGAAAAAAAGCCCTAACTGCATGTTTGCAGTGATGGTCTCTGAAATGACCTCTACCACTAAGGAAAGAGCTCTGAGAGCTTGATAGTGAGCTCCATGAAAACATTGTGTTGGTCCTCAGCAGCAGTAAAAGAATAAAAGAGAATATTAGTAATGATTGGAGAAAGAATTGGCAGCAAAGCAAAAAAATAAGGAGGCTACCATATAAATCTGTAGTTGATCCATACAGCGCAGTTCTGGTCCTGGTGTCTTAGGAAAGGTGTTTGAGATCCTGAAGAAGATTCAGTGAATGGCAGCAGGGGTGCTCAGAGGCAGGAAACAATTTGTGTGAAGAATGACTGAGAAAACCAGGAGTCTTCAGCTTGGAAAGGAGAGAGCTTAGAGAGCCGCTAGACAGCTGCTGGGCATGAATACTGTGGAAAGGTGGCTAGGGCTTGTCTTGTGATGGTCTTCGGTACAAGAACAAAGATTATAAAATAAAAATAAAACCAAATAAACTTGGGCTAGAAAATCACACAAAAGGAGGTAGATCTTCACTCAGTGCTAGTTCACTTTGCCAAAGGATGTTGTGAATGCAGGAAGTCAACAAGGATTCAAAGAAAGAGATCTGCTGGGCTACTAAACAGGAAACAAGAGCAGGGATCAGAAAATCCCGTGAGCTGCAGATAGCCAGAGGTCAAGAGAGCGTTAGAGGGCAAGGTCAGGTGAATGTGCTGTGTCCTTGCTCTGTGTCCTTGCTCTTTCTGGAAATCCACAAATGGCTGTTACAGAAACAAAGGTGCTGGGCTGATGAGGCTACTTACATTGCAGCAGTGGGCTGTCCTTACACCAGCATTTCCAAAACAAACTTAAACCTTCAACAGGCCTTTTATCTCACATTTACTGTGTATCATAGTCCAGGATTAGTATTGCCAACCATTGCTGGAATCCATGGATTTTGTTGGCTTTTTCCCTCATCACCAGATGAGGGAATCAGAGCACTATGCAGCAGCTGAGCTTCATCTCAGATTTTTCATCTGATTTCTCAGCCATTATAACTCTCTGGTTTGTATTCTCATTTTCCCTTCTGTTAAAAATAGGAAAATTTCATCTTTTTTGTTTGTTTTTGTTTGTTTGTTCAAATGGAAAGTTGTTCATCCTGGGAGAATGTTTTGCTTTGTTGCAGCCCCTGATAATTTGTTGTTCTGCTTTGTTTTCCATTTCTCACATTTCCCCAAGGATAGGGAGGAAAGTTAGATTTGAACTGATATAAATAACATTTCTTAGTTCTCCTTCCTCACTGCGTTCTGTGGTGACAGTTGTCTTTCTCCAAACAAAGGTATGTTTGTTCCCCTTACACAGTTTTTGGTGAGATTAATTTCTTCTCCTTTCAAAGCCATTTAGGAGAAACCAAAGACATGGAACCCAAAATGATAAAGTGATTTTTATCATGTTCTTAAAGCTCTTGATGCTGAACTCTATGTAGATTGGTCAGCAAGAGGCAAAGTTGAAAGCAATCAGATCAGAATAGATGTTTTTTAATTGTTTTGATAATATCATCTGTCTTTAAATTGAATCTCTGTATCCTTTTGGAAGAATCTTAATAGAATAATATAGTGGGCAATTGAAAAGTTAGTTGAAGACATTAAGAAAATGGGATGCACAGAGAAATATATTCTCAAAATAGTTACTTTAGTAATTATACAGGTGAGTTAGTAATCATATGAAACAACCAAAAGGCACGATTTAACTGATTAATTTCAAAGTAACTCTTGGAGACTTGCAAGTACATTCAACTTTAAATGACTGAGCTAATGTTCAAGCTGTGAAATGTTTGAGAGAACTGGATAAACACAGCGAGTGCTAATTAGGCAGATACTGTCAGTCTGTTGGCTTGGCCAATTTCCTTTCTGATAGCGCTGATAACCTTCTGAAAACATATCAAGGAAGGGAAGAAGCATATTATGATTTCAGGAGGAACTGCTTTTTAGGTGGTTCACCTTCACAGAAGCATTAAGACTAGCTATCCAATTTAACATGTTTTCAACTGGTAACAGAAAGTGCTCAGGAATGTTGGATACATTTATTAAGCAAAATATTGTTATGCAGAGCAGAGAGCAAAGGAGCCCCCATGTATTCTATGTATTTTTAATGAGTTGCAGTGAGCACCACTGAGATCATTTCTACACCATTGTTTCTGTTAACGCAGAATTAATTAAAAGAATGGTCATTGTTAACTAGCCATTTACATTACCAGCTCACTAACACTATGAAATGATACAAAAGCTACACAATTCATGTAATGCCTGATATTTCCAAAAGATGAAGCTAAAGGGTGCTGAGAGACACAACCACAACAAGCATTCATTTCAAGAACGTACCTGTAGCAATGCAGAATGCTTTTTAATTCCATCAGCAAATGAGACTTCAACAAACTCTTTGACAGAATAAGTTTATGTGATAAATTCTCCATGTTTCGTATGAGCCTTTGAGCTGATCAGTGACCACTGTGAAGACCTTGGAGCTTCTGAATTCTCTTATGACAGGCCAATGGACTTTTTTTGCATGTGGTCTGTGTGTCATGTGATGGGTACAAATTATGGCTAATTTGTTTTCAAATTACCATTGAAGACTTACCCAATCTTGAGCTTACCCTTGGATTCAGAAATCACATATCCTGCCCCGAATGTCAGATGGTTGGCACACAAGCCTGGACAAGATTCACAGGCCTTCATGAGGGAGATGCCCCTCAGATGTTGATGTTTGTGCAGCCAGAACCAGCCTGGGTGTCGTCCCGCAGAGCAGCACTGCAGGAGCTTTTATAGGCAAGGGGAGGCTGGCAAACAGAAAACTCACTTAGATGTAGCTCCAGCATCGGAGATTTCAAAATGTCTTTGAAAAATGTAGGTGAAAAACGAAATCCTGTGAATGACATACTTGACATCAATATTTATTTTTTTTATTAGCCCCTTTCCAAAAGGAAATAAATAGTTCCCAGTTGGCTTCAGGTGTGCAAAGATTGTCCCTTTCAGGTTGCACTATGGGCAATGACACTGCAATGTGGAGCTAGCTGCAGTAGCGCCAACCTGCCCTCCTTCCTGCAGGATCAGGTTATGGCTGAACAACCAATGCCAAAGAAAATCTGAATATTGAGTGTCCGTGTTTGCATCATCAGCACAAAAAACTCCTGCCTTGCACATTTATTAAAATCATCTGTGTCCTCCTCTGTCAGTGTATATGTTCAAAGCAAACTGCAGGTCTGTGCCAACCAAATTAAGCATGAAAAGTAGATATTGAAAAAGTACAATTTCATTGAAGACTTGTAAAACATGGAAGTGATTTTTTTTAATATATAGAATTTTACAAGTGCTTTATAGTATTTTAACATGTTTTCATTAAGCAAAATAATTATATTCTCCCTTTACAGTGCTTTTAAACAGTGAATGTAAATGTCATTCCATTGCATCAAGAATTTTTGACCGACAAATATGTGAAGCTTCCATGTTTATAACACAAAAGGTGTTTGTCACCAACAGACAGAATACCATCATTAAAGGTGTAATTAGTGTAATTATTGCTAGAGAGCTCCCAGAGGCTGCAGAACCCAAACGAAGCCTGGCTACACTGCTGTCCTCAGAGAGCATTACTAAGCTTTGCTACTTCAAGTGACACCAGTAGCTGAAATTTCTGACCTTGGCTCATTGACTTCATGAATAGAGTACTATTCCCAGGAGTTCTACACGCAGCAAACTAACCAAATTAGCTGGATTTTCCTCCCTGGTGCTTTCTGACAAGAATTTTTCTAATTAAGTGACACAGAGAAGCCCTATAACAACTCTCATCTGTGCCTGTCTGAGAGCGGTTGAATAATCTGTCATTTCAGTTCTTCAGTGTTGCATTTTGCCTGCCCTGTTCTTCATTTGCCTTGCTGCATCCATCAACCTATAAGGGAAAAAAATCAAAATTAAAGCGTCCTCAGCAAAAAAGCCTGGCTTGCTAGCACATGGTGCGTACAGCCCAGCACTAAGCCTCACAGGAGCCTGGTGCAGCACCACTCTTGCAGCAATAGTCACAGCATGGTGGGGTCAGGAGTCCTTCAGGACAGTCCGTGAAGAAGGAAAAGCACCAGGGGAAGCTGGAGGGCACATCAGCAAGGCAAAACTGATTCAGGAGGTGCATGCATGGTAGGACTGGGCAAGCAGAGCAGCTCGCCCTATTCATTCATGCTTGTGTGGATTCTCAGAGAAGACAGGCTTGGTTCAGAGTGGGCAATGAGCAAACATACAGAGTGCAGCTGCAATGACTGAATCTCATCCTCGGAAAAACAGAGGAGCTCATGGAAATGTAGACTGCAGCTGTATGTCACAAAGATAAATGTGAAACACAGATCTGTGCTGCAACAGAAATCACCTGGGATTGCAAAGCACTAGATTGGAGCAAACTAGCAGGAGGAATGTGCTTGGTGTCCCGAGGGACATTACAGGCAGTGACAGCTTCAATCACCAAAAAGGCAGTGTGAAAAAGGCCTCTGTTGAGCCCAATTGGTCACAGGGCAGATGTGATGTGCAGTACCACGGAGGGGGCCTTTCTCCAAACCAGGACTATCTCAAGCACTGCAGTTCTAATAATGCCAGCCCTCTCTTGTGGGCAGCAATAACTGTGTGGAATCCTACTATAGTTTGAAATTTTCTGTATGCCTCAAAAATAAAACACTTTTGAAGATATTGCTTTCTCACACACAGGGACAAAAGACACATGAAGACATTGAGCAGTATGGGAGAGATTCTGTGCTCAGAGCCAGTTTTGCAATTTCTCTATAAGAAAATCTCTCATCAGACAAACTGTAAAGTACATGAAGCAACGTTAATAAAATATATGGCAGTCTACTAGTTATACTTTGTCACCTCTGGCAATTCAAGATAATTGCACAAAGTGCTGTTGCAAGAATATATTGCTACCTGAAGCACATATCTTTCTTTTCTGCTAAGACAGGTAAGTCAACTCTTGTGTTTAAAGTTAAGGGCCCTTCCAGATTGATTCCTTAGAAAGTAGAGTCAATGAGTTACAGTAATAACCAACCAAAATTGATTGGTTTCAATTGATCCTGTTCAAGCTCACCTTTATCTCCAGAGGTTGAGGTTTGGACGGTATGTAGTCAAAAATAGAGAGCAGGCTGAAGAGAATGTTGATTACCAGTGTTCCTTTTTAATAATACATATAATCTGAGCGACTACAAGAGAAAATGCTTAACTAGCAAATTTTGGGGAAAGAAAAAAAAAAAAGGCAAGCAGGTAACAGGCTAGCAATGCTGCAAAATAATAAAAGTAGTCATAATATAGGAGCCCATGAAAAACTGTGGAAGATAAGCATGTAAATTGTGATATAGTAATTGAGATGTTATGTAGATGTTATGTATGTAGAAAAACAGATCTTGTCTTGGCATATCCTTAGATACTATTATTTAAAATTATTACCTATTTGCCAGTAATGCTAAATTTGTAGATCATCTTTCTTACAAATGGCATATCCTGAGAGATATCCTTAGAAAATGATGAATTAATGAAGAAATTATTGAAGGAGGCCTGCTTTAAAATGTTTGAGAATGAACTGACAGATTTCACAAAGCAGCCTTTGACATGGAGTATTAACATGGGGTATTTCTGGTAGGGCTTTACAGAGCTAGATGTGAAGTCTGATAGTAAATAGACTGAAAACCTAAGACAAAACTGTGGTTGGTAAAACTTGGCTATATCATCAGAAGGAGTAATTTAGCTGAGAAGGCTGCAGCTCTGATGAGGATGTAGAATTGGGATGTGTACATTAGGACGTATATTATCTCAGTGTTGCGTATTGGCAAGTCCAAGACATGCTGTAGCAGAAAGAGGTAATACAGTCCTTGGAGTGGTAGGCAGGGCAGTGAAACCAGGAAGAGATTATACCTGGTACAGCAATACTGGGTCCTGCTTCTACTGTCCAAGTTTTTAAGCTCTATTGGGAAAAGGAAATGTATTCAAAAAATAGGAAATTCAAAAAAAAAAAAAAAAAAAAAAAAGAAAAGAATCCCCCAACAATTCCAAAAGCCTTCAATGCCGAAGAAAATACCTTTCAAATGTTGAAGTCCAGCATTTAACATGTTTCAAAACAGAGTAGAATCAAATAATTTTCAATATCTTTAAAAGAGGAAAGAGGAAAGAGGAAAGAGGAAAGAGGAAGGGAAGGGAAGGGAAGGGAAGGGAAGGGAAGGGAAGGGAAGGGAAGGGAAGGGAAGGGAAGGAAAGGGAAGGGAAGGGAAGGCTGAGCTGACAATGACCAAAAGGCACTTTAATTCTATAGGGAAAGGCAGTAATGACTGGGGGCTACAGCCAAGTGCAAAGAGAAGACACGTGCAATATATAACATAGTAGAGACCAGAAATATTTGGCTGGAAAAAAAGATTCCTCTGTGCAGGAGATGACTCTGGTGCTACTGCCTATTTCTAGTTAGATCTAGCAGTTCCTTAATTTATGTGTGACTGCATATATAGACAGTAAGTTACTTCTAGAAGGAGAGAAGCTTTCCGAAGTGTTTGTCACTTTAGGATTTCCATGTTAGTTTTAATTGCTTCCCTTGAGATAGTGGGAAAGATGCTTCAGAAACAAAGAGGAAAAATATACTAAATAATGGAAAACTATTATGATGTATTCTGAACAATTACATATTCAGTCTGGGGTAGCATAATTCAGGAGAGATGTGACTATACCTTAGAAGAGAAGTGACTTTCAAAGGAAAGAGAATAGGCATCTTAACATCAAAACAATGATATTTTGCTCAAAACAGACCCAATAAAGCAGGCAGCACATATCATTGCATGTGTTTTCTTACTTATTAAACCTTTTTAGAAAAAAAGGAACTATGTGTTTGAACTTTGTTATTAAATGTTTTTCTGCAGAATACTGCAGCATTATGTTGTGTGAGGCATCTTATTCCTGCTATTGAACTGTGTCTTCTGTTGGACACAAATCCATGCAAAATGTTTGTAATTTGGGGTGTGGAGAAGGGGCATATGGAAAAGATATACCCTAAGGACCAGAAAAATTCCTGGGAGACCACAAATTGGCCTCAGCAAAACCTGTGCCAGAGATGTGCTAGCCATTAGCTCTACTAATGATTGAATTTCAATTTTTCTGGTATAAATGTATCCTTATTTTACTAGTGGATAGTAGTGAAATGTTGGCAGAGTTGGTTTGGATGCATTTTGTTTTCTTTGTGCCCTGAAGTGTTAGTGTTTGCCTGAACTCTGATGGAAAACAGCGGTTGTTCTTTTCCATCAGCAGCTGCCGCTGCCGCTACACTCAGGCTCAGAGAAGAATTGCGGAGAAAAAGGTATTTGCTAAACAGCTGGACTTGTGCTTGTTTAGTATTCTTCCTTTGCTGCCTTCCCTTCCTTAGAAGCAGGCATTATTTATTCCCCTATCTTCTCAGCACCAGCTGCTCCTGCTTCTGAAAGAGCCCAGGGTAATAATCCCGACACATTCCCTTGCACTGGCAAGCTTCCCGTTCAGGTACCGTGACCATCTAGTGCGTGTGGTTGATGCTGTCAAACACTAATTAGGCACAGGGGGAGAATCAGAAAGACACCGCTGGGGACTCCTGTTGAGCTCCAAGATGAGCCCTCTCCATGGGGCATGATACTAAGGGTGCATTGAACAGGCATAAGGGTTGGATCACATTTTAATCTCAGGCATCTGGGGCTTTCCTCCCCTCACTGGAGCCCAATAGCACCCAGGAGTCTACTGAGTTCCAGAAGTTTAACTTCTGAGTGAGATTTACA
>JAUBOD010000288.1:183135-194039 GCA_032353885.1 Nothura maculosa | reverse complement strand
TTCCAGAGCGTACCAGTGCTGGCCAGATGCTCTTATTGTGATGAGGGTACTGGAAGTGTTTCTGCTTTGTTTTACATCGCATGAGCTCCGTCCCAGTGAGAGCAATAAATGGTCTTCCAGTAACCTCAGGCATCTGGAGACTCGACAGCTTAACTATAGTCATGGATTCAAATGGGTTTGAAAGACAGTTTGTTAAGACTCTTGATAAGTGGATTTTGTGCATCTTTATTCTTGCCAAAATCCCATGTCAGTAAATTTCTGCTTTTCTTCTTTAAGATCTGATTCATGCAGCTCATGTATTGTCTCAGGAGCTGTGTTTTTAGATGAATACTGAGATTCAGTTCATTGTGAAGTCAGTGACCAAACCATCTTTTCTATTAAACATCTTTTCTTCACATTGCCTGTTCCTCTAAAACCAAAACCATCCTTAGTTCCTTTTCATGGACCTAGTTTTCCCGAAGAAAATTTCACATTGTGTTTGGTAAATAATGATTTCTATTGCCATGGTATTATGAAGAAAGAAGAAATAGGTCAAAAGTTGTTAAATAATAAAAAATAATATTCTTTTCATAGGGAATGAAAATTTTCTTCCTTGTGGTGGCAACTACATACATTCTCTACCTTTTGTTCCTGATAGTGAGGGCATGTTCAGAACTTCGTAACATGCCTTATGTTGGTAAGGAGCATTTCCTTTGAGTCTACTTCAAGCAGGCTTTTCTTTCTTAGAGATACAGATGCAAACTCTCAAAAGCAACCTGGCTGATTATTTTTATTCTTTTTTCAGATCTCAGGTTAAAATTCCTGACTGCATTAACCTTTGTAGTGCTTGTTATTAGGTAAGAGGATTTAAAGTATGTTTCTCAGATCATAATTTGTATAACTTCTTTTCAGGACTTTGAAGAGATTTTGCTGATTTAAAAAAAAAACTGTCAGTGAAAGTTAGAAATAGCTTTTTAGTGTGAGAGTTATGGTGAACACTTCTTAATTTTTGAATCAGTTCTGAGGCTTTTAGTGCTAGTTTTGTATTAAATCCATGACCAGTTCTAGGAACATTCACTAAGCAGTGATGTTTTCTGTACTACAGAGGAGCCGGCCATGTACTGTTCACTTCCTTTGGAGCCTTCTAAGCTTCCTAGCAGAAGCTTAGAAAAGGATTCGGGATTATGGTTAGCATTTGTCTTGCTTTCCCCAAGCTGTTATTTCAAATTGTTGTTGTCTCTTGGATTATCTGCTGTGGTTGAAATCCAAGAAAGGTTAACTGTGTTTCTTTCCCTTCATTCAATTCATTACTGATTTTTAATAATAAAAGAAATAATTTATAACTATAAAAACAAATGTGCATTAAGATTTATCACCTGCCATGTTAAAATGGTTGCTTTCCTGTATCATGCTCTATCAAAGTTCTATTTCAGAGTTGCAGTTTCAAGCATACTGTGTCTTCAATTGTTTTCCACAGCATTGTCATACTCTATCTACGCTTCGGAGCCCAAGTTCTACAGGACAACTTTGTTGCTGAGCTGTCGACTCATTATCAGAATTATATCCTTGTGTTGCAGTCCTGCTCAGTGAGGAGGGTTATTAACTATTTTTTTTAAAGATGATCATTAGAGATGATGCATGTAGGGCCTGAGACCTTTGCTTTCTACGTGGACTTTTGAAGTCCAGTTCCTTCTGGTTGGATTTCACGTTGCCATTTTGTACTGGCTATTGTTAAGTATTATCAGCTGAGGCAGTTTCAGTCTAATGTGCTGACATCATAACTGCAGTTGGTTATCTTTTAAAGGAATGACAGCCTACATGTGCCTGCATTCAAATCATATTAACAACTTACAGTGAAAAACATTATTTTATTACTGCCTGAATTAATTTTTATAATAATTTCTTTATTTGATTACTCCCTCAATTCAGTTTGTAATATACCTATCAACTGGCATGAATACCCAAATACTTGAGAAGCAACTAGTTCAGAAATCACTGAAAGTGATATGCTGGGATACGTATGTAAAACCTCTAGGATTTTCCCAAAATGAAGGCAAAAATCCATCTTTAGAGTTCTGGCTCTAGCTAGTGCTATCTTCTTTGTTTTCAACTGCTATGCCAATCAAGTCCTTTTTTTTAAACACATAAAAAGACAAGTTCTCACTGGCTCAGCTTTCTTCCAGCAATTGAGACAAGACTGTTTAATTTTGCATGCTCTCTAGTAAGAGTAGATCTTATCTCAGCAGATAGTACTCACCGTAAAATTAAAGCTTTGTCTTCAGTGTGAGCTTGGCCTCGTTAATTACTGTTCAGTTTAGAAAATACAGTGTTGTTTAGCCACTCGTTCTCAGGCTTTGCCATCACAGCTTATCTCTGTTTTATGTCTTGCTTCAGAAGTTTTATATCTTGTTTTAAAAGTTAATACGTATGGAGCTATATTGAGCAATATCCTTGACACTTCTTACCAGCAGAATTCTTATCATTTTATGGTTTATTGAACTTTTATCTCTACACATTAGCCTTTGTGTATTCCCCGTCAAAGAATGCGCTATATGGTAAGTTTAAGCCAGCTCACTCCCATGATAAGATGGGGCGTTTTAGCAGATATTTTGCAATATCCTCATAGGTTGGTTGTCTTCCTCTTTCAGTGTGCTTTGTGTTAACACAAAGGACGAGGTGCCCTGCTGCTGAGCAGTGTCGTGTTGGATATTTGAGATGAGGCACTGCACACACACAGCTGCTCAGCTGCACTAGAGTTCTTAGTCTCTCCTCACACCAAGCTTGCAGTCAGGGTGATGATTGCATGTAATGCTGCAACTTTTGAACTGGCTTTCAGACAGCCCTTAATGAGTAACAGTACTTCGCTTGTACTAACAATATTCTAGCAATAAAGTTAATTTATTGGTATTGACTGACAAACTTGCCTCTGAGAGACATAATGCAGAGATGGAGAAATAGGAATAGAGATGATCTCCAATATGGAGAGAGAGAGAGCGAGAGAGAGACAAAGGGAGAACACAGTCATCCGTGGGGAATTTTGGAGAACTCTGTGGGGGGAGAGGCATGAAACTGTGCCACTGGAGGGGTTTTGTCTTCCTAAGTAAAACCTTACTTGTATGTTGTTTGTATGGTGCTATTCTTTTGAAGACAAAGATTCTGTAAAAGAAGTATTTTATATACTGGGTCTGTCTTCTACTTTAACCATGAAGACCAAAGACTATAACCAAAATATATTGGTAATTATACAGGAGAAAGCCACTATATTGTTGAACTGGTTACTTTAAGCTTTCTAAAATTGAGATGGATGAAACTATTACAGAATTATCTTATTTTTCCATTAGGAAGGATGAGACAAATAGCTGGATGAGTGAGGATAAATTAAAAAAATGTAGCTGGATTGAAAGATATATTAGTACATAAAAGATCTGAAATAAAACACAAAACAACCAGTAAAAAGGATATTTGTGTGAAATTACTGAATCATATTTAGTTATGTACAATCATGCAACAGATTATTCCAGGAGTAAAGGTCTTACTGCAGGGCAAAGGGAATTGTCAGAAGCTTCCAGTGGACAGTGTGGGCTTCCTTTCATCTTGTCGTTGAGGTACAGCTTCTTTCTTCAGCTGAAAAGGAATTGGCTGGTCAGTAACTTGCATACAACTTGGACCTCTTGTTTTTGTAGTTTAGAAATAATTACAAGAATCTTGAACTCTACACTTGTCAAATAAGGATACCTTGACTTCAACCTAACGTGCAGGTTGAAATAATGCAGGCATTAAAAAAAACATACAGGAGGAAATTTGCTCCTTGAAGCATATCTGAAGCTTATGTGCCTGAAAATACAAAGAGAGGCCATCTCCTTCATGCTGAACAGCACACTGTGTTTTGGACGAAAAGTGAGGAGTTTAAAGGAGAGAAATCTAGCTTGGATGTTGGATCAGGGTCACAAAACTTTTGGAAGCTGTCGAGTCTGTTGCTTTGGCTTTCACCTAGAAATACTAGGTTTGTCAATCTAACAGACTAAATTAATCCTGATGTGTATTTTTCCAGAATCACAGTTGAAAGACAATCCTGCTTTTTCTATGCTGAATGACTCAGATGATGATGTGATTTATGGGTAAGTACAAAATCCTTGTGGAGCGTTTCTTCTAGCATGTTGTTTTTGTGATTTTTTTTCCTCCGTCTTAATTAGATAGCTGAGGGCTTTAGAGATTGTTAGTAAAAGTAAAGCCTAAGGAATAAAAGCATGGCCTTGTTCTGGAGCAGAAATGCAATGAGAATGCATGCCATTTTATTTTTTCTTCTGTGATTTCTAAAAAGGGTTAGCATGGCACCGACACAAACAGGTAGGTATATACCAGGATACTGGCAGGACACGGAGTGAAGGCAGCAGCACATGTGAATGGGGAGGCCTTGCTTTGCAATCAGGAAGTCCCACAGGAGCCAGGCAGGGCTCAGCAGAAAAGCACATGATGGATAAAACAGCCCTTGCCACAGAGGGGGCTCATGGCTCTTCTTAAGTACCCATCACTTACTGAAACAGGAGTAGTTGAATCTAGCAAACACTACTGGATTTGTGTATGAGATGATGCTATGAGAATTTAAAGCCCCATCCAGATCAGGTCTCTTTGTGCTAGAGACTGAACAAACTCATTTTGATGGTTTCCCATCTTAGCTGAGGATACTGAGGGGCTGACACAGTGAGAATAGGGATAATATTCAAGGGACCTCGATGAAGTTTGCGCATAGAGAAGCTCTATGGATCGTCTGAGATGAGTTGCCTTTGCTGAGCTGGAGTAGTGGTAGGACCAGCTGGTTTCTCTTCATAAGGAAGCCGCTGCTACTCGTCAGTTGTGGCTTGGAGCTCCTGAGATAACTTTCACCCTGGGTCTTCCTCTGGAGAGCAGTCACTGTGGTGTTCCTACCCCTAACAAGGAAGCAAAACAGAGCAGTGCTGTTAGCCTGGGCAGCAAATTCCTAGTGTTCTTAGAGCTTTCCTGATCGGTGTAGCCCGAGTCACTGGTCACCATGTTCAGATCTTTTAAAAAACCTCTGTTTCACAGGAGTGACTACGAAGAAATGCCACTGCAGAATGGACAAGCTATTAGAGCCAAGTATAAGGAAGAATCCGACAGTGATTGATGAGACATGCACAGACTTGTTAGCTGGGATCAAGGCAACTGTTTAAGTTTTCCTGGGAGGACCATTTTCTTGGCTTTCTTACAGCCTGTTGTCATCATCTGAATGCTGTCTGCCAGGAACAACATCTTGCTTCTATTTCTGTTTACAAAATCAAAACTGAAAAAAAGAAAGCTTGAAAAGGTTGTGATGGAAACTTAAAGAAACCAAATTTTTTTTAACAAGTCTTAGAAAATGACTGATAGCAGGATGTCTGTGGACTAAATTCTTTAAGTCTTTCCATTTAGAAGTGTCAATGATTATGTGTTGATTTTATAATTCCTTTCATGCTGTGTTTTTTTAATTACAGCATACTGTGTTTAAGCTCTTGCACCTGTGCTAGTTCCTTTGCGAATGGTCCATGGCTGTACTAAGTGCCTCTACTCCTTTCCCTTTTCTAGCTTACTCATTGGAGCTGGAGGCAGGGAATGATGGGTTTAGTTTTAGTTCTGTTTAGTTTTCATCATTATTATCATTTTCTTTTTAGAAATGCAAGAAAACACTGGCTTTCCATTCTTCCCTTGAAGAGGCAATACTAATTTAAGACCTTGGAATGAATTTAAAGGCATTTGTCAGATATGTTGTAAGCGATCAAGTTCTAGTGACCCAGATGTAGACCGCGTAGTGCAAGGTGTGTCATGTACTGCAGCCCTGACCTCATTTGTCACCACCACGAAAGCCTCCCCCATCCCCAGCAGCCCTTTCAGAGGGAGCTGCCTGCGCTGCAGCAAAGCACGGAAGGCAGCACAGAGCCAGCAGCCTGGCTCTGCCCTGTCCCGCAGATCGTTACCCTTGCAGAGCACACAGCTTCACAGAGAGGTACAGTTGACTATTTCTTAACATTTCATGTGAAACATTCATTTCATTTTTCTACACAGGGATTTTCCATGTAGTTGTGTGTAAACTTGGCAGTCAATCTACGTTCTGGGAACAGTCACGGGTAGTCCTGTGTTCAGCTTGGAAGGAATTTACTTTTGAGCTAATCCAATTTCAACTGCTTTTCCCTTAGGCAAACCACCACTGCTGCCAGCACAGGTAGGCATTTTTCCTAGTACATTTTGTCATTATCTGTATTCCAGCCTGTGCTGGGACAGATCTATGTGGGAATTCAATACTCCCACTACAATGCTGCTATTTTTTTTTTTAATCCCTGGTCTCCCACACCACCATTCAGTTCTGTATTTAAGTGAATGTTGTTCATTTCTAACCCATTTGTATGCTTTGGGTTTGACCTGTATGAAGGTCTCTCTTCTCATGGATTTATACTTGCTATGTGCTCTTGTCCAGTTTCTCTGACTCTAGAAAGCAATGACGGAATATGAAGGAGCAGTGGCAAAAGCTTTGACAGTGACAGGGGCTCACACTAGGAAATTGTGCTCGTAATTGACCTAGTTTGAGAGTGTAGTGAAGCCCTGACAGATTTGCTGGATCATATTGAGGGAAAAAAAAAGATTTGTGTGTAGATTTGTTCTGCATTTAAGCTGTACCTGCTCTAAACCCTCTGGTTACTGCACTTGGAATTGCAAACGGTGGCTTGGTACCTGCTGAAGGTAATTACGGGGTGACCTCACGGGAGTGCAGCTTGCAGGGGACCAAGGGAAATGCTCTGTGGAGCTGCATCCCTGCTCTCCTCGGATTAGCTCAGATGCAGTCAGAGGGCTGCTGAGGATGAGCTCTGTGTGTCTGTGAAAGCCTTCTGAAATTATGCAGAATTGTGAAAATTGTCAAGGATGTTTGGAAGTTAAAACTGAAATACCAAGAGATGTCTATGTGGTAGAAACCAAAGTACTGTCCTATGGATACAGTAGAGATTGTCAGAAATGAGAGCAGGTTGTCTCCTTGAGTGTAGTTTAAAACAACACATGGGGAAAAAATAAAATATTAAGCTGCACTCCTGCCATTTCCTGTTTTTCTTTAATAAATAGAAGAGATGATGTTTTTATTCCCCCAAAGAGGAGAACCCAGCCTCATTTTTAGTGTTCCACAGATGACCATTTTGGGGTACGCACAGCTGCTTGAATTCCCCGTCAGACTTGGGAGCCAGTTGAGTGGCCCAGTCTTCCCAAATCCCTTTGGCTTCCATTGGAGTAACAGTAGGCCTCGCAGTTGGGGTGGAGGAAATCAAGACCTTTATGATTGTGACACATTCTGATTTCTTGGGCTCCATTCTGAATTGTTTTGACAAAATATTTCCTTTGGCAGATGGGGGAAACGTACTGATGTCTCTTATAGTCTGAGCCGATGGTTATGATTAACCTCAAAACACAGTGCAATGTTGGGGCTCTCATGAACTAAAGAAACCCTTTTTAATCTCATCTGGAGATTTTTTTCTCTAAGCAGGTCTCAGCCCATTGTGTCTGCCATTTTGTTTGCATTAACTTTTCTACGTTATTACATTCAGAAAAGAAATAGGTGAAAAAGGGAAATGTACATTTCAAAAAGTATCTCACTATAAAATTATTATTAATATTATTGTAGATACTATTATTTAACCAGTTTTGGTCCTGAAATTATTTTGCATTTCAGAAATGTTAGAGCATTACTGTGAGCTTGGCCAAAGCACCAGGGCATCAAATTCAATATCAGGTAAAAGCAAAAGCAGTGAATCAGATTGGGAAATGTTTTCCTAGCAAGAAGTTTCAATTTCACTTTTCTTATCTGTGAACAATTGGCAAGCAGGGGCAGTGTATGAAGGATATTACAATATAGACTGAAAACAGCTTGGGGGTGGGCAGCATAATTCACTTCTGAGTGACGTGTGTTGTGTTAGTGACCTAAGGGGGAGATGGGAGCTGGAAGAGACTAGTCTGTCTTTCATTTAATTAACACCAGTTTGGTATTTCCAACCCTTATGGAACTGTATAAAATGGGGAAAGTGGGCAGCCTGCCCCCACGGAATACAGAGCAACTGCTCCCAAAGATGCCTTTATTAAACAAGTGCAATAGTTTCTTGTTCACAGTGACCATGTAGGACTTCTAAGGAAAATGACTCTTTTCTCCTGTAGTATTTGCTTTGTAAAATACTTTGTGTTGGAAACTTCACTGGGATCTCTAAAGAAGAGAGAGGTTACGGCTCTAAACCAGTAAAGAACAGCCCGTCCACCATGCCCATTAACTGAGCTGGGAAAAAAGGATGTTTCCCGCAGGGTGACTTGGGTCTTGCTGTGAGTCACGACACTCTTGTATCCGTAGGTGACAGTGTTGCCCATTTGCTTTTGCCAGTCATAACTTTTGCATTACTAGAAAACTTTTTTAAAGTTTGTAAATATGTAAAATGGAGCTAAACTATGGAAAACTTGTGTACCAAAATGGTATCAAATGTGTAAGATAAATGCTCTGTTTAATGAGAAGCTGTTAATAAAATACTGCTTTGAAAAAGTGTGCATGGGGAATGTGTTAAATATTCTGTATGTTTAGAGCTGTGTAATGGCAGTAAGTTATTCAAATTATGATTATGTTATGTTGAACTTCTCCTGATACGGAATATGAAGCAAAGCTGTTTTATTTCAAGCAAAAGTTGAGTGTTAAGTTTCTTTGAGGACTTCATGTGCATAATCATTGTTAAATATGGCCATAATAAAGTTTTATATCTTTATCTTGTATGTTGGCTTTATCTTCCTTCTAGCAAATGCCTGCAACCCTTTTCAACTTTTCATAACTTATATCAGTATTTTCAGCTTACATGTATTTTACCTTCTGTATATTTTACTTGCTTAATTGCATAGTCATTTGATGATTTTTTTTCTCTCCCGAAGGTGCTGCTTGTAGCACTTGGAAAAGCTTAAAAAAAACCAACAAGATTCTTACATATTTTCTTCTTGAGGCCAGGGCCCAGCCAGAAGGTAGAAATTATTTTTTCATTTACGACAAGCTTAATTCAGGCATGTTCATCTAGCTTGGTATAGCTTTTTTTTAATGGGCATTATTTCTGACTGTGACAATGACTCATTATTTATTTTTTCAAGTCAAAAACCATGCTCGAGCTTCCCCTGCTGCAGCAGTTCTGAGTGGTGCTCATAACTCAGTAACTCGCTGTAGCAGGTGCTATAACTACATTAAACACTCCCAGAACTTCAGCCAGAAATTCATCTTATAAACTCTCAGTTCCTTGCATGTTCATAGTTGCTTTTCTCTCAAATGAACTGATAGAAGTGTTTTGTTTTGAAAGGTCAGAGAGTAAGTTTACAAGAGTCACACCAGTGATTATGAATTTCAATAATTTAATGCTGACCAAGAGTACAAAGTGTGAAAGTTGGTGTCTTGTTCAAATTGATCGTAAGAAATTGAGAGAAAATACCTGCAGCAGGTATCAGAATTAGCACCCTGAAGAACAGTCCTTGACATGTTAAGACAGCGTGGCAACACTGGTGTATGATCCCACCCACAAACATAACCCATGTAACAGCATGTTTTCACATTTCTACATTTGAAAAAGGCTACTTTAAAACTGACATTAAAAACAGAGGTTGCTCAGTGTATTCACAGCTTGAGTCGGGCTGGAATGCAGTGCTGAAGTAGAAAAGAAGAGGAGGATGAGTGATTCCAAGGCAATTATATTGCGAGTCCAAAGGCACTGACAATACAGTACATAGTCTTATTCTCCCATCTCACAGTGCAGTTGCCTACAAAAACAAGGGACAGAAGAAAGGGCACACTGATTAGTATAAAAATGCATGTGACCTTATACACATACTTGTAATTGTTCTACATTAAAAGCTTCAGGAATTCAGTTCTGAAGCAACAGGGTGGCATTTTTTCCACTGGGCCCTGCTGTTTCCCAGCTGGCAGCGCTCCGTGCCCATCCCAAGGGCCTACCCAACGCGCAGCCTGGGCTCTTACCGTCGCTGGAGTTGTCCCAGAAGCAGGAGCTGGCAGTGTGCAGCCCGGCCCCGTTCTTCTGCATAATCACACACGTCACTAGGGGGGAGAGCAGCTTTTACTCATCTCATCACTAAGGTTATTTAACATTTTATATATACATAAAGGATTACAAGTAATTTTATAGAGATGGTTATTAACATCTTTAAAGGAGGATTTTGTTTCTCTGAATCTTCCTCGTGGAGCTTTCTATACCAGCTTTACCAGGAAAGAGAAATTTAAGCTCACCGATGTACTTGAAAGGTTTCCCCAGCTTTGTGAGTTGGTTCAGGGTTTGCTCCACGACGCTGGTTGTCCACTGGTTCACCTTGCTGTGCTGGTAGGCATTGCCACCGATGGTGGTTTCTATGGCCTGTTGGGCGACAAGCAGAGCAAGCTGCGGGTTGTGCCTCTGCCCGGCACCACCAGGGAGCTCTGCAGGGGGCACCATCTCCTTCGTGCCCACAGTGATTAGCAGAACTGTGTTCTGTGTAGTTTAAAACTTGCAGCTCAGAGTTCAGTCTGGGCACACAAAGATCATTCTCTAGCCCACCCATGCTTTGTTTTTTAGTATTTTGAGTCTCGCTTTTTTCCCCTCCCAATATCCTGAAGTCTGAGTTCTGAAAAAGATCCTACTTTTAAGCAGTCCTAAAGGGACTGTGCGAGTCCACCCTACAAGAACTGCAGACCCCAAAGCCAAATCCCTCTGAAATATTGCACATAAGTAAGGTAGGAACAAGAACAGTGCAGTCCTTTCAAATAAACAAGTAAAACTCATTTTTGATGAAAAGCCTCTCAAAGCTAGAGTAACTTCTCTGCAGACACCCTATAAAACTCCCAAAAGTTAACACAAAATCTGTGCAGGGTGCAACAGACAAGGTGCACTTAG
>JAUBOD010000288.1:130209-175174 GCA_032353885.1 Nothura maculosa | reverse complement strand
TACACTGAGCTGTGAATAAAATGTAAATGTGTCCTCTCGACTCATTTCTGTTTGTGTGTATTAGCAAAGATAATCGTGATAAACTTGTGATAAGCTGTTTATCTAGACTTAGCAGAAATTAGATAATTGATAGAAGTGAGTCTTTAAGGGCTTCTTTCTGTCTTTAAGTGTTTCTTTCTCATTAGACTTGTGCTATTTTGTCTCTCCATAAGATTAGGTTAGAAAGGGGCATTTTTTGGCATCCTAAGCAATATGACTTCCAGCCCTGGGGCAGCAGAGCTCGTGTTTGCACTCAACTAAAGCTTCTTTGCAGGTTCTTTTTTTAAAAAAAAAAATAATAAAAAAAAAGTGTGAAGATCCATGTCTGAATGTTAATGGACATTTTGGTGAAATTGTTTGCAGGAAGGGACTGTCTTAACTTCTGCGGTATCTTCATTAATGCCCAAAGGTCTATATGAGCACAGGAGCAGGTATTTTTCAGAAAGCATTTTCTTCAGAAGGAAAAGGTTTGGAGGATGATAACTTTTTTTTTTCTTTTTCTTTACAGAACTTGACATTCTAACTCCGCAAGACTCAGTAACAGAAGCTGTTGTTCCCCCTGGCCGTCTCTTGGTGTGCCCTGCCCCAGCCGTTGGAGCCCTCCCTGGGCCTGCAGGCTCTCATCCCTTCCAGAGCTGCGCCCAGCACCAGGAAAGAGCAAGAAGTTCTCGGATGTGAAGGAGGGCAGCCTTGCTGGCGGTGCCTCTTCCCTGCTTGCAGCACTGGGGCAGGCTGCTGGGCACGGGCACTGCTCTTTTCCTCCCCGTGGGTAGGACGCAGCCAAGCCCCTCAGCCCGGCACCAGTGAAGCGAGGCAGAGGCACTTAACACACACTCGGGTCCCCTGAGAGCGACGTTGTTCTCTGCCAAGTGGTCTTTATCATTCTGGATGTAGTTGGACGGTGATTCTGGAGTCTCCAAATTCAGCGAAGTCTGGGAAAAATGGCCTCTGATTTGAATCTGAACTTCCTTAAGGAAGTGGAACGAGAGGCTGTTCTGGAGGTCCTGTACCGGGACCAAGCGATGAGGAAAATAGAGGAGGACAGAGTAAGGTAACTGCCATTCCCATACTCTTCTACTCTTAGTTTTTCTTTTTTTCCTAATCTATTCAATGAATTTTATTTCTAGCATTCATGGAAAATTCTGACTGTATTTGTTCCTCAGTGAAGGTTTTATGATATCCCTCCTGTGCACCTGTCTACACCTATATTGCCCTGATAATGCAAGACACGTTCGGATCTTAGGCTGGTTTATTTAACTTACTTGCTCTCTTGGCTGGTGTTAAGACACTCTGAGCACCCCATCACCCTGCTGAATCCATCGCTGCCTTTCACACTTGCAGTAGACACCACGTGCACTGTGCTTTCTAGGAGGCTGTTACTAATGTCAGTAGGTGTCATTGGTTAAGAAAAGGATTTTAGATAATTATATCACACTATGCAACTATCTCAGTTGTGAAGGATTAAAGGATAATCCTTTTGAATTTTGTTTGCTTTATATCAGGACTTGAGCCAGTCCTGGCACCTTGTACCCTACTTTGTCAAGTTGCATCTGTTTGTATCTCAGGATATTTGTTAGATTTTATTAGTCTCTTATTTAAATATAGAAATTTAGCTTTGCTTTCTACAAACAGTTGTGTAACTGAACTGGTTAAATGGTTGTGGAAAACAACTAAAGAGTTATGAAGAAAGTTTTAAACAATTTGCATTTCCAACAGTTGATGATGTAGCTAGTGATTGAAAACCATCACTCCTGATTCTTCACGCTTTTAACAGAAGCAAAGTTAACAAAAGGGAAAGGCTTAGATATTTCAATCTAATTCTTTTTTTAGCTTTCATTTTATGCATTTTAATGATTTTTTAGCTGATAATTTTGGTTTGTGGTTGAATATAGTAATGGATATCCTCATCAAATGAAAGGGAGCAGGGTTAAGGGCCAGTGTTTGTGGCTATATGATCATATTTGCATGAACAATGTCAGTGCCCTGTCCCATATGTGAACCATTGACATTAGTAGAACACAATTACACCAGACTTGTCCTGTCTGTGGGAACTGTTGTGGTTGCACATAAAAATGTGGTGGAAAATATGATGTGCACAAATGAAGGTCAGACTGGAAGGTGTATTTTCCACTAGCAGTGATAATGCACGAGCAGGGGGTTAGCTGTGACTTACACGTGTTTTTTTGTTTGTTTTCTGCCCTGGCATTAGGAAGCTGAAGATGCAGCTGCAGCAGCTCCGGTGGAAAGGGACGAGAAGCGCGAGCCACGAGTACCAGGAACGGTCCTGCGCTCGCTGCCATCGCTCCCTGGGGCTGCTGCTGAACAGAGGCGCCGTTTGCATCGGGTGCAGTCACCGCGTGTGCTCCGAGTGCCGCGTGTGCCCCAAGCCCTGCCTGTGGAAATGCACCGCCTGCTACGCTCACGCGTAAGGAATCCTGCGCTTGGGCAGCGCGTTTGCCTCCGGCAAAGGAAAAAGGCTGCAGGGCGTCCTGGCGCCAGGGAAATTAATAGCAGTTCTACCTCACGTGCCTTGCACAAGGTCACACACGCGGGATTTCCTTTCCTGCATTTAGCAAAGTGGCTCCTCGGGTTAGGCCCGAGGCTGTGGTCCTGCTTGTGAAGATGATGACTGGAAAGCATAGGAAACAATGCTAATATGTCAGCTGTAGGTGGCACTCTCTCATCTTGGTATTGAACCAAGGCACTACAGGTTGTTGAAGGTGCTGTATTTTAACTCAGTATAACCAATTTCTTGATAATTTCCTTTTTTTCCCTCTTTTTTTTTGCCACTTACCAAGTTCTAAGGGAACCTGGATTAATGAATAATGTGAAGTCATGGTTCATATATATATTTAAAAACACAAAAGCATTTATTTTAAATATAAAACATTAATATTTTCCTATTAGCATAGGAAATAGCATTGAAATGTGATCAGAGATCCCAGTTTCTTTATTTGGAATATGTTTTTTTTTCTTTTACTATGTTACTTTGCTTTTGTTTTCTTGAAAATGAGAATCTATTTCATAGATTGTGTTAGTACAATTTCTCTTATCCAAAACTTCATCATAATCCCAGCTAGTAACCAAATTCTTTACAACCAAGCAGTTTAGATATATTTCTACCTTTGACAAAAAATACTTAAATATTTTATAGGCAAAACCAGACAGTTTTGAAAATGATTCAGCAGCTCTATTTACAAAGATTTATATCCCTGTAAAAAGGGTATTTGGATGAAATTTTACTGTACCTCCACACCAAAGTGATGTACCACTCCATTCCCTCTTCTGCTGCCAACATGATGTTTGAATAATGCCTGAGGAATGTCAGGAAATGTATTGGCCTTAAGCTGCATGGATACCTACCACAAATTCAAATTCATATAATTTCCTACAGTTTGGAAGAGACTTAATTCTCCACAAATAGTTGCTCTCATTTTATTTTGCAATTTTTACGTAAGAGTATGTGAATTAGCAGCTGCTTTGTCCCAAATATACACAGAGCTGGTTTGTATAGATTTCAAAATGTGTGCTGGACATCCAGCTTCTGCTGTCAGTCTCCTCTTCCATCTGCTTTTCTTTTATATCTCTTTTCAAATATTTGGTGACCACGGAGTACCTTTCCTATAGAGAGTAGCTAGTTATTAAACTGCCCTGTCCTATAGTGTACTGTGCCCTTAGCTGTCACATAATCTTATACAGATTGGCAAGAACAGGAATGTCTTATTTTCTTGGAATAAGAGGCATTATAACTTTTTCAGAAAGAAAATACATTTTCTCTCTTGCTGATATAGAGAAATTCTCCATCTGTTAGTGAATTCTTTTTATAGCAAACAGGTAGCACAGGCTTCACTTTTGATCTTGCTTAGTTCTGATGCAGAGTCCATTAACAGTGGTCAGGCATCTTCTGTTGACTTCAGTGAGCCTTTGATGAAGGCTGCACATCTTGGAGAGGTTAGGGAAACCGGAAAGTCCTTGTTTTTATCCTGGTAAGGGGAAACCTGGTGACTGCAAATCATATGAACTGGTTTTCACTGACCTGAATACCCATGATTTTAAGTCTTGGTTACCAGCAGCAATTATTTTTTTCTGAACAAAACTTTATTTTAAGCAGCACTACTGCTATTCTGTCTTAATGTTGCCATCCTAAATTATTTTCAGGATCCATTATTTACAGAGTGTATTTATCCCCTTTAGCACAGAGTGACAAAAGGCACTGTAGCAGTTTTTAAGATTCAAAAATTATGTACTCCTCCAAGCTGCCTGAAAGCTGCACTTGTGGTACTGAACAGTGTGTACCTGCAGAGAGAAGTTGCCCTTTAGCTTTGTGTGTGTACAAAGTGTATTCTGTATATTCAGAAAAACAGGCTTGTGAAAATATTTGTGTTTTAGGCGTGGATAGATTATTCTAAGAAGACTGTAGAGATCTGAGTAATGTTGTCAACCGACTTATTTTCTTAGAAATTTACTTGCTACTATTTTGCCATAGAAATTACTTAGTGGGAATTTGGCTTAGTTTAATAAAAATATGTGCCTATCTGCAACATTTTTATCAACACTGTTGTCAGAAGGTCAAATAAGATTGATTAGGTTGATTTGGTTTCTGCTCGTGCAGTCAGCTCAACTAAAACTGGTCGAACTGGGCCTTGAGCAGCTCTGCTTAAGCCCTCCTTAGTGGGATGCTGCAGGATGCTCTGCTTAAATACACTCATTTCCTTGGCAAAATAAGAAATTACATATATATATATATGTGTATATTTTTACACACACACACACACACACACACACACACACATATATATAAACCAACTTGCAGACTCCCAGTGTTTATATCTTTCACCTGTAAGAGGCATCTGTGACCTGAATGGAATTATTATTATTGTGTCCTATGTTCTAGGAGAATGGGCTAAAGACATTTCCTTTTAACAGCTAGTCCGTTTTACCCATCAAAGAGGTTTTGCCATGCTTTGGCTGGTAACTTAGCTTCACATACACTTCAAGAAAACAAAACAAATATATAAAAGCTTTTTTGGATCTTTTTTTGTCCTGTGACCAGTCCAGTTGCCACGTGAGCAAGTGCAGAGCTGGAGATTAAACCCTGGGGAGATAAGCAGGGGTGAAGTGGGGAACACGAAGGGAAGTCTGGAGATGAGAATTGTGGCACTGCCAATACAGAGCTCTTAAAGCTGTAAAGCAGACAGAAATTTCAGGCATCAGTTAAGTTATTAATGGGTCACTTTTGAATACAAATAAGGTATCCTGTGTCAGAGTTATTTCCACTGAATTTTCAAGACCATCTATTTAAAGTTATGCAGCAAAAATCTAGGGTTAGACATGCAAATATGTAGTCTAATTTACACGTGTGAATGTTTTGAATATTCTGCACTGTTGATTGCAAAGATATATTTTAGATACTTAAAATTGCCTTAAAGTTAAAGACCAGACAACATCCTACCTACAATTTGTGCATCTAAGATGAAGTGAGGTGTGGAGCAGCAGCCCCAGGGATTTGTTCCCTGGCCTTTGTGGATATTAGAACGACTCTTACTGCATTTAGAGACTTTTTGCTTTCTTAAGGAGGCAAGTCCTATACAAATTTACTGTGCTTATGTATGCATGAACATGAGTTGTCCATTTCAAGCAAATTTGACAGAATGGAGTAAAGATACTGTTTTCCTATAATGGAGATAAGCTAGCACTGAAAGGTTTCCTAGTGACTGCAGTGTAGACTTTATCCAGTAATAAACATTAAAAAATCCACATGGAGTTGAGACATTATATATGCCTTGAATTCAGAGAAACATTTAGATGAAACTTTGTACCTTAAGACCCTAGAGTATCTACTCCTCATTTAAAGGATTTTCTATGTGTTTATTAACAGATAAGTTCACATTGCAGCTTTCATCCGAATCAGTTGAAGACAATAAACTGGGAGAAGTCCATTTAAAATCAGGCTTTGCCAGTTCTGCTCTTGACAGAGCTATTAAATCTGCCAGTATTAACCATTACCTTTCTGATACTGTGATCCTGATGCCTGTGTATGACAGTATTAGTTTGGTGGTAGGATTAAGGGAGATTGGGAAATAGCTATCAAACTGTTGCAGAAATGCACTTTGGAAAATGTCGATTCAAATGTCCTTTGCTTGTTTTTCAGAGATGTGAAAATAAAGGCTGGTGAATGGTTCTTTGAGGAACGAGCAAAGAAATATCCCAATGAAGGTAATCACTGAAACAGGCCCTGAATTGGTGTGGAGTGCATTGTCCTCACCTAAGTAAAGCACAGAATGTGGTCTGCCACTGTGTGCAGTGTTCCACCCATTTGGTGAGAGATTCTCTGAAATAAAAACTGTATCTTGCAGTGCCTCTCTAGGCATAAACTAAAGGATGAACACACGCTAGTAGAATATATTTAAAGGAAAGTCTATTTTGTATGAGTAATTAGAATAAGAAGTGCTGGTCACGTCTACTTGAATTAATGAGCTCAGTATGGTTACTAGGACATACAATCACATGTGAAAAAGCACTGCAGAAGTGCTGGAATATATGGCCAAGAAGGAGGTGAACTTGCATTCGTTGTTTGTAGAAGTTAAAATATCCTTTTTTCTTTTTTCCCCTAGCTGAGAAAATATCAGAGCTTAAAGAAGTGATGGGATGGAATAGACAGTAACAAGCTTAGATGTAAAACAATAGAGAGTTAAACACCTACTATTTATTTCCTCAGCCAACTGTACTGTCACCTTATGGTTCAGACTATTCAGTACAAAGCTCTGAAAGTTATGGAAGACACAGCTGGATTGTTATGTGGGGAATGTGTTTCACCAGCTAAGAGGCAGCTCTTCAGGGTTTTGCACTATAGTGACCAGTGAGCTGGAGAGATTTTGCCTTATCTTTCCCTTGAAGCTTCACTTCAGACAGGCAACTATTTCACGTGTGCATGACTAGCTACACATTCCAGTTTCAAATACAATATCCTAAGGAGATGTTGGCAATCCTGAATAGAAAGAAACTTGTTACTGGAAAAATCTGTTCAGGCAAACTTTGAGTAGCAGGCACTCCAAGAAGCTCCCAGGAAGCAGACTAAGGAACTGAGCTATAATAGCTTCTTCTGAAACAATTAACTTAGAATTTGAAACATTTCATTGAGTTCCATTCTAGACCATGTCATTTACAATTTAAAATGCTAGTTGATTTTTTAAGAACAGCTGTATTTCATGTCGTTAGTTCTTAGTAATTTTACTTCATATAATCTTTCACAGTTTGGTAAATCTAAAGCTATTTATTTTAAGAAACTCTCATAGTTATTGTAAAAGAACATATTGTTCCCCAGGCACTATATCTGTTAATATAAGATAAGGAATGTCCTTCTTTCCAGTAAAATAAATTCTCACTTTGCATTTTCAAAGCTTTGTGAGAACTGGAAGCAGTTTGCTTAGGTATTCTAAGAGCAGTGTTGTTGAAGCCTCACAGTCCTAAGGATGTACATAAGGTAGATTTCTAGGGAGAAATTTGTTTTGTTTTCTCTGAAAACAACTGATATAATTAAAGAGAGAAAAATGACAAACTTCAAAACACAGATGTAGGCTCAGATATATATTCTTCAAGCAGTGCCCTCTTTTGCTTTGAAAAATGTAATATAAACAAAGTATTACTGTAAAATACATTGAACAGAATAAAATGCACATTACAATGAATTTTTCTCATGTTGAAGACTAAAAAACACATTACAGCAGTATACTTCTTATTAATTTTGTGTAGCTTCTACCTGCAAAGAAGCCTATTTTCTAATAAGGGGTAAATTACCTGTTCTAATACTTTAAACATCTTACAAAGCCATTGAAAATCACAGCAAATCAAGGTACTAAGTATTATTTATTAATAACGGAGGATTAATTCCAGAGTTCCTGTTGAAATTTGCAATGCTAGAGAACTAATAGTTTCTACTGTCACCAAGCTCCTGCTCACACTTAAGAAACAGGTTATAATTAACGACGCCTTCAACAAAACACAGATCACATGTTGCCTTCTGTACAGCTGTTATTAAGAATGGTTAGTGATTAAGGCCATTCTGGCCCTGTTCCTTGGGCCGCGTGTGCTGAGCCCTCCTTTCTGTTTGCGATGGCCAGAGCAGGCCTCGTTGGCGCGAGTGCTCTTTGTTTGTGCCTAGTGAAGCGCTCGTTCCTCGTGGCCTTCACGGCGGGCGGCCGCTCACCTGGGCAGCGCGACACGGGCTGGCTGCTGCGGGGTGACGGCCTCCGCCAGGGAGTTTGACCTTGTTTGAGAGCCACCCGGGCGTTTTCATAGGTGCTCAAGTCTGAATAAAGAGCTTTTTACTTTCAGAAAGTTTTGAGTAACGAGCAAAGTATGAGGAAAGGCTGAGGGAGCTGGGCCTGTTCAGCCTGGAGAAGAGAAGGCTGAGGGGGGAGCTAAGCAGTATCTGTAAATACCTCAAGGGAGGCAGTGAGGAGGAGGGGGCTGGCCTCTTTTCAGTAGTGGACAGCAACAGGACTAGAGGAAAATGGCCACAGGCTGAGGCACCAAAAGTTCCACAGGAACTTAAGGAAAAATTTCTTAACAGTGAGGGTGACAGAGCACTGGAACAGGCTGCCCAGAGAGGTTATGGAGGCTCCTTCTCTGGAGATCTTTAAAACCCGTTTGGATGCCACCCTGTGCCCTGTGCTCTAGGTGACCCTGCGTGTGACCTCTGAGGTGACCCTGCGTGTGACCTCTGAGGTCCAACCTTAACCATTCTATGACTCTATGATAATGTGCCATGTACCTGCTTTTGTACCAATTTTCAGTGTTTGCATTTAATGGATTAAATATTCTTCTGGGCAGTGGCGCTTTGCATTAACTCCCTGTCCTCTGCAACCCAAGGAGGCTGAGGGCACTTTGCAGCTTGCAGCAATGGGCCCACAAGCACCCATACACAGTGTTTCCTAAGAGCTATTTTGAATGTTTTTTGCCTGAAAGTGAGGAGAGGAAATGACAGGAGAGTTTTTTTTACAGGTGGGACTTGTGCGCTGGCTGGCATTGAGGCTCATGTGGCAGATGGGGACAAGTTTCACTCCTGCTCTGCGCGTGTACCTCAAAGGCAGCACCTCCAAGTGCACTGATTTTGACAAGTGCCATAAGGGCCTGAATAACTGCTGCTGTTGCTAAGGGACCTTTGTTTTTTTTTCCTCCTTCACAGGTAGACATGAAACAGTTGGTGCAAAGCTCTTGAAATCTTATCAGAAACTGAGGTAAGACTCATAAAAGGACAAATTGTCCTAGGACGCTGAGACTTTGTACAGGTAACATATTGTATATTATAAAGCAGCTAGCCAATGGATATTTTTTGATTGTGAAGAGCAAATTTCAATACGTTTGAAGTACAAATGGTAGTAGCATAAGAAAAATGCCACTTTGTGTCTAGGCAACCTATAGAAAGTGTCTCGACTACAATACAGAATACTGTTTCTTTCTTAATATTTTCCTAGCTACTTAAAGTGAAAAGTCTTACACAGCTCTTTTTTTTAAAAAAAAAGCCATCTGTTTATACATTTCTATATATCTGTTTTCACCACTGTTTTGCAAATTTGCATACCGATTGTATTTTCTAAATGGCTGGTTTTGCTCATCTGAGGGCTTTAGAATAAATATTAATGAAGAAACTCTGTTCAGAAAGATGTATCTCTTTACATAAACTTAAAGAAAGTGAAAAACAAAGTTTGCACCAAATAAATGTTTTAAGGATTTGAGGCCTATACAGTATAATGCTTAACTTAATACCAGTCATATATAATGAAATAATTGTTTCAACAAACTATGTTGTGTAAAATAAGCCTATTAAAGAAGAAAAGAAAAAAACATACACTAAATGTATTTATATACAATAATTGTCGATAGATGTAGCTGGATATAATGGAAACTTGCAGATATCTAGGTATCCACACAGGTCTGTGAAAGGACTTAGATGTGATAAAAGGAGAAGAGAATTGAAAAGGAAATTCACTGGCTGCCTCTAGGGGCTGTGATAACGTTGCAGTAACAGCCTTGAGTGAGATGATTTTTTTCCCCATAAATCTGGTCTATTTATAGCAGACAAAGGAGGAGATTGTAAGGCTCTAGCAGCTCTGTGTCCAGACAGGGAAGGATCCTTCCAGCAGTTGGAGCAAGAGTGACAGCTTTCTGAAAGGACTTGAGCTTGGATTGTAATGGCAACCATAAAGCAGATACGCATGTGGTTTATCTGTCTATCGTAGTATGTTAGCATAATATATTAATTGTTGACCTTTTTATTTTCTCTTAAATATCTAGTAACATTTCTGTTGTTCCTCCAACTCCACCTCCTTTCACCGAATCCGCAGCAGGGAGCACCGTGACGGTAAATGTATATATGTGCAATACAGACGTATGCATGCCGCGTCGTAGGGTGTCATTCATGGGCAAAGACCAGTCACAGAACCACAGTAAACAGCAGCAGCTGCCATAACATCCTTTTGCAATATAAGTGCTGCCTTTTGTCACTTTATATTGCACTGGGAATGGGGGAAAGGTTAGAGTCTGTCAGGAGAGATGTGTCCCTCTGGGCAGGGAGAGGGGGCCGGGCCAGTAGAGGCAGCTGCAGGGGGAGCTCCCTGCAGCCTCAGCACTGCACAGGGCTCCATAGGGAACGGGGAGCACAAGAGGCCCATGGCAGAGCTGACCTGAAAGAGGCTCAGGCTGGTTTTAACGGGGGGAAACTCTTCCCAAGGAGGCCAGACAGGCTGTGGATCAGTTCACCCAGAGCGGTGCTGCAGCCTCGGTCCTTGGAGGTGTCCAAGAATGGACTGGAAAAGACCTGAGTGACCCAGAGGGGTGGGAGCTGGCCCTGCTCTGAGCACTGCCTTGGATGGAGACCTGCTGAGCTCCTATCTGCCTGACTGGCCCCCTGGTTCTGTGCTAGTTGATAGCTTTCTGTAAAGCAATCATTACATGCATTGCTGTCATTAATGTGTGAAACACCAGGATTTTGATGGTTGTTTCATTTGCATTACAGTTTATAATAAACATGGTACTAGCACATGACTTAGAGCTCATTGAAATCTTGCAAAATGTCACTGAATTCTTCAGTTGGATTTAGTCTGGATCTCAAGGCCTTAGTTTTGAAGTCCCCTGCTATTTTTCTTGCACTTTTTAATATAGGCTTACATGGATTTTGAAAATTCTTTGCTATCAGAGGCACAGCAGCATGATAGCAGTTCTGTAATAGACAAGACTTTCCAACTGGAAGTATTAAATACAATACAATGGATCAGTCATGTAACTAGTTACATTTATGAAATTGTAATGAGATATTCTTACAAGGAAACTGAAATATGAAGGGAACTGAAAAGATAGTCCTCCATAATCATATATCGGTGTGACAGTTTGCAATTGTTTAAAAATATGTGTTTAGATGCATTTGTCTACAGTCTGCAGCCCTACCATATTCTTGTTGTGTGGTCTGTAGATATGTGATAATGGAAACTTTGAAACACAGTGAATATTCAATGTGTTCTTATTTTTGGACTCTCCGTTTGCAGGAACTCCGTCAGACTAAGAGTTTTAATAAGTCAGTGGAAAACCTGTTTTTGTCTCTTACAACACATATGAAAAGTAAGTAGCTTTCACTACACCATCTTTCTAGAGTCATGCTTCCATTTGTTAGTCACAATGTAGTTATAAATTAAGAATATTGTAATGATTACTGTCAAGACTGAGACAAAAAACGATAGTAAGCTAAGTCTCAATTCTCCATCAGTATCAAGCCAGTTGTTTAAGCAGCTGATGATACCAGCTGATGACACCTTTCTTTGCTGGTATTAGGGAGTTAGGGGATGTTGGGGATTGAAAAGGCTGTATAATAATATTTTAAAATATAGCAGTTTTTCAGATGCAGTAAATTTAATGGAAGTAATTCAGTAATGGAAATGTAGATTGTAGTCATCTAATTATCTATTTCTGTTTCCTATTGTAGTTTTCTATATTTGTGTTATCACTCTGATTGAAGCTCCATTTACCTTGTCCACCTGTCATATAAAGGAAATAAGGATTAATATTTTCACTCTCTGGCAGTTCCTAAGAGAACTTCCTTCCTTTTGATGCTCAGTCTGACTTTTTTTTATATATTTGTATGTTCCTAATAGCCATTTACTCCTGGCAGTTCTGTCATTCTCATACTTCTGTTTCCTTCCATTCACTTAAACCTTGTGCTGCTCTTTATGGTGGAAACTAAGTGTGCATCTCTAAGGTCTGCTATGCTGAGAGCAAGCCCTCTCTGGGGAGAGGAGATTGAAGGCACCAATGAGAAAACTGAGCATTGTGCAGGGGCAAAACTGAGCATTCTGAGCCTTGTGCAGGGGCTTGCATATTTGTGTCCATTTGAACCATCACCAGCATTTTTTCACTGTCTTAACATCAAATAAAAGATGAGACTGAATAAATTGGGCTTTCATCTCTGTTTTTGCCATTAACTCTGATATTACCCCTTGCTTGCTCACTCCTCTGATGACTTCTTTCCATCCTAAAAGCCCATTTTCCTTTAGCTCAAGTTTAACGTGCAGTCCATGTGAGCAGGGACTAAAGCAATGCCAAGACACAGGGGCTGTCTCTCCTGAACAGAAGTGTGGTAGAGGGGCCAAGGATACCTTGTTACTGAAAGCCCATTGATGAAGATAGCACAAAATAGGGTGCAAAGAAAATGTATTCTGCTTTCTGAGGGTATCCAACTGCAGCTAGTGGAGAGGGAAGCAGGGCTGTCCTCACCAAGCACAAGCCTCAGCACTGGGCTGCACAGATTGCAGCACGCTGCCCTAATAACTGCTGCCAAAAGGAAGGGCCTGCTTCTCCTTCCTATCTTGCCTCTCATTCCCTGGCCACTGCTTAGCTGGAATTAGCATCAGTGTTTTAGGACCCTTCCTTGAGCCTGATTTAACTAATTAAAAGGGCAGGACACTAAGGCTGTTGAAGCAAATGGGCACTTTTCTGCTGGCCAGGTGAGATGAATAGGCTCAAGGTGAGGACTTTGCGCTGGAGCCTGCGCATCACAGGGCTGTGGGGCCGTGAGCCGGGGCATGAGGAGGGAAGAGCAGAGCTTGCAGAGGGGAGCTCAGCTCCGCTCTACATGAAACCACACTCAGTTGCTGTCATCCTCAATTAAGGGGAGAAGCTTCTAATTTCTAAGAAAATAACAGGCCCTTACTATCAGCAAAAACAGTAATTAAAAGGAGGTAGGAAGCCTTCCCGAGAGAAAGACCTGGGCTGCTTGATCTAAGATGACACATTTTGCAGACAAAATGTCTTCCTGCTGAAACTTGGCACTGATAAATGCTTTCAGTCACAAGTGTCTGAAGTTAGTGCTCTGTGTCTTATGTAGGTAAAAACATCCTGGTGTGCAGAGGTATTTAATACGAGCAGCTTCTGTGTTTCAGTAAGTATTGGAGATCTGGTGTTGCCTCTCCTGCTCTCCCTGGAGCTGGTGCGTGTGCATGGCCAGGGGATAAGGGGTTAGTTAGCACGTGCAACATGGTGCCCTCCTGATCTGGGCTGCTCGCCACGGTGTTGCCTTCTGTTCCAGCTTGGCTTGGCAGCTGGAGCTTGTTGCAATGCAGCAGTCACTATGTAGGGTATGTAAAAAGAGTTGCTAGTTGTAGATTTCCTTGCAGTGGGAATCACTCCCGGAATGAAGCCCCAGTGTCCCTTCTTGCTGGCTGAGGGGGTGGAGAAGCCGAGGGCAGAAGGGATGTGAAAACCTTTCCTGTGCCACAATAAGCTGTTTCGTAGCCTGTTCATAGAATCACAGAATCCTAAGGTTGGAAGGGACCTCCAGAGAGGATCTAGTCCTGCCCCCTTGCACGTGGTCATTTTATGCGTCTGAAGCAACGTGTTGCTTGAGTTTCCGCTTCTGCTGATGATCCAATACTTCAGATTGTATCTCCTGCTCTAGATTTATTGCTCCATTCTCTTTTATGATCTCCAATTTCACTGTGTATTTTAAGAACGTGGTTTCATTTACAGCCAGAGATCCTTTAATTGAGCCTGCCCATGAGTATGTCATGTGATGCCTTAATGGTGTAGCCAAAGTACAGTAAGCAAGCGAGGCCTGCATGCTTCTAAGGACCAAAGTGGGCTTAAAAGTCACTCCAGAGTGCTGTTGTTCCTGAATGTCATAATGATCTGCTGAGGCTGCCCAATGGTAGCTCATGTTAGAAGAGAAAGATTATTTCCTCTGAATAAATTAAACATGCGATAGCTATTTCATATACACTTATACATTATTAATTCTTCATTAGAGACTGCCTAGGGCTTACAACACAGTGTTTGCTGCTGAGCCTGGTGGTTGTAACTTCAGAAATCACAAATGAGTGTTGTCTTTGCCTTTAAGTAACACTTTGACTGTACCCTGAGGAATAAGAAGCCAAAAAAATGTGCACTAAATGTCCACTTGCCCCAGAGATTTATTTGACAACAAACTATATGTTACCGAGGTGCTAATTCAGTGAGGTTCTTAAGTATAGTCATAAGCTTATCCGTATAGTGTTACTGCAGTGTTATTGAAGTCATTGAAGGCTGCTCATGTTCTTGAGGATGCAATCTCTCTAATTCTTTCATATTTTGAATTCATTTCTAAGTATTTTCCAGTACTGTTTTCTAATATCTATTGTAGTGCCACTATGAATTGTTATAATATTCATACTTTCATCTTGAAGAAAAACAGACAATATCTATTTGCAAATACCACTTCATGAAATAATATCTAAGCTGTATACAGGGATGGTTTCTGTGGTGAAACTGTATTTAATGCAACAATTCTTTGAAGCAGTTATAAAAATAGGAAGCAAAAAGAACATTTTACAGTTGAAACAACAGGAAAAAAATTAGGAAGGTGAAATATAATTATATAAAATCATAGATGTACATGGTTTCTCATCCGTTCCTTACTCTGAGAAGATGAATACTGGAATTACAGGGTGATAGTCTGAACGATACAGGATTTCTTGTGATGTTTGTTACAGCAACTTCTCTCTTTGTGCTCACTGCAGAAATCTCTATGTCCCAGAATGATATGGCTGACAGAAGCCACCTGACCACAGACTATGGGCAAAACGTGGAGAAGAGGAAGGAAAGAAGGAGCCAGTCTGACACTGCCATCAACATTACAAGCAGGGTATCTAAATCATTGTACTCAGTCTCTGGAACTGTACGGTCTGTTTGGGCAATGCAATCTGTTTGTAAGAATGGTTGCTTTTATATGTGATTTTATTTTTATTATAGGAGCAGAGTTCAGCTGATGCTCACCATGGCCAAAAACCTGGTTCTTCCTAAGAGTTTTGACCAACTCTCCATGCTTGGCCTCAGTTCAGAGCTAGTGCCCGAGACTGAGGTTCTACAGACTCTCCTGTGGGGCAGGAGAGGAGGTTGATGTTTTGCTGGCAGGTGCTCACAGACCCTCCAGGGGCTGGTTGCAGCCTTACAGTCACACAGAGCGTGCAGCAAGGACATGCTCTGTCTCTTGTCCTGTTCCTGCCCTCTTGTTGCTGAGTAGGACCAAACCAAACCCATCCTCCCATTTTCGGAGCCCTTTGAAAAGGAGAAAATGGTGACTGCTGGGAGTTGCTGTGCAACTTCCATTTTCTTTTTGCTTTGCTTGCAGCCACAAACTTTCAATGCTTTTATGAAAAGTTTGAGAAAAATTATTTTTTCTTTTTATTTCACAAATTATGAAGGGTTGAAAATGATGTCCTGTGACTGCTTTAAAGACACACTGAAGCTTTTTACGTTTTCACATCTCCTGTGAAATCTTTCCCCTCCAGTGCCCCCCATACCGAGGTGCATATGAGCTGCTAGGTGGCTGAACTAGGCATTGGAAAATGCTCTTGCTTTGGGCCAGACCTCCTGGGAGGTGTCTCTCATTGCCAGCTTGCTGCACTTCTCACTTGCCTTGGAAGCACTGGGTATTAAATGGAGCAGGTAGGAGGTCAGACATGATGGTCTAGTGGTTTGAACTGGCCCAACAGCTTCTGGGAAAGCTTCCAGGAAATCCAGTGTCCATCCTTTGCAGTAGAGATTTTGAAAGCCCAGTGTTGTTGGTGTTGCCAGAACTCTATTTCTGTGGGTTAGGATTTCGCTCAAACCAGTTAAACTGCTAAGCTGCAATTGCTCGAATTCCTCTTGATCTTTTTTCTCTTGTGAATGTCATCATCACAGGTTTGTTTTTTCAATATTGAAAGAAATTCTACTTGCCTGTCCACCTACCTGGTAGCTTTTCATATCTGTTCTGTGGTTTAAAAATATTTTTGATCTCTGTCAATGGCAGCATTGTGTTATTTTTCTGTTTATTTTGTCTTATTCTGATTTTTCATTTAGTAGTAGACATTTATATCATTACCACAACTGATAACTAAGTTGGTCACAGACCTGGACTAGCTGGGAGTCTTGCTCAGGACCTGACTTCAGCTTTAACAGGGATATTTGTGTTGCCAAATCTATCATTTATTTTCTGTTTAATGCACAAAATAGAGACAGCTGTATGTCAGTGTTGAGTAGGCTCTTGTGGTTGGGAAGTGAAATCAGTAGTGGTTTCAAGTTTTTTAGGGCAATCCTTTTATCTACAAAGAAAAGAATAAGAAAGTTTTGTCTCTTTGAATGAAGAACTTGCACAGCAGAACACAGATTCTTTGCTGAAAAGATGCTCTTTTTTTCCCCTCCTTTTTGTGACCACCTTCTGAATGCACCTTGTAGCCATCTCCTTCCTCGTAAGGGAGTTTGCTGAGTTTGTCCTTGAGGTCGGGCAGTTATTACACACAACAAGTTCTGTGCACTGTAATCACAGTGTGCTGGCCTGGCTTTGGCACGTCCTGTGTTTCAGAACGTGGGTCCTCTCTCATGTCCTCACGCTTTAGGGCTTTCTGCTGATGGTGGGGGAAGCTTCCCTGGCTGTGCAAAAATGCCTTAGCTCTTCCTGCTATGCAGAAGTCACAACCAGTTTCAGTCACTTCTTTCTAGTCTTTCAGGTAATCCTTGTCATACTTTTTTCTCGAATGAATGATTTCCTCAGATACCCATCTTATAAAATATTTCTCCTCACTCTTTCCTTATCCCTTCACACGTGAACTTATTTTTCTTGAGCTGTGTTAGGCAGGGTTAATGGTGTGCCAGAATCATCCCAGACTTGTTTTTAACATGCCTCTAGAGGGATATTAGTGTTCTGACACTTCATTAAGTCAGTTGATTTTGGTAACAGAGGTTGCAGAGGATAAATCTCAAGGAATTTGGCTACTTTATAGGTTAATTTCTCCCAAATTATCAGGGTTTTCTTGGGAAGATTGGGAAGGTGAATGGACATAAGGACAAAGCAAAGACAAACCTCAAACATTTAACCTTCTTCTATAATCACAGCTAAAAAGGAACTTTTTTGTTCCTATGGTCAAGTCTCCTTTTAACCTACATTCACCCTTGCATAGGTAGACATGGGCATGAGACATGTACATTGCAAATTACTGTTTTTAATTTCCTGGATGCAAGATTTTTTTGGATTAAATTACTGTTTCATCAAAGACTAATAAGGCCCCTTATTAACTTATTGCTACTTCTGGTGTGTTGTTAGTGTACTGCTCCTGGTAATTTCTGTGGTACTGATCATTACAGTGTGGTGTTTTGATTTTAGATAAACATTAATATAAAGAATATACTGCAGATTGGGATGGGAGGTTGTAGATGTAAAATGGAAAAAACATTCAAATTAATTTACTACATTCTCCTTGGAGATGTGGTCAACCCTTAGATTGATCCGAGTGAACTGCAGCTAATTAACTGAGTTTTGTTGTGATGTCATTCCTGGAGGGAGCAGAGCACTTTTCTCCAACGAAAAGAAATGAATTTCTGAATCTCTTACAGCTGAAAAGCACCCCCAGCCTTCAGCACCTCCTCAGCGGGGCCCAAAGGGACAGTGAAACCTTTACTGAAAGGAGCTGCAAACAGGAAGAAGACATAATAGCCAGCCCTACAAGTGACACAGTTTTCTGTGAGGACAGGAGACATGTAAGTGACATTGAAGGGTGAAGCACCATAGAACAACCCAGGTCTAATGGGGACAAACACAAAATCTGAGCTCCTCCCATTTGCCTTAGGGTTGGGATCTTGAATATGATTCTCTCTCACCTCATAGCTCCCTTTTTCTCTTAAAACTTTTAATGGAAGCATATTGCTGTTCTCCAAGAACTGTGGTAATGCAAGTGACGGGGCAGTGAAATGAGATAGAGTCGAAAGCTTCTGTGAGCTATTGATGTGACTTGTAAATGGGTATTTTCAGCAAGTTGCACAAATGAAGAATAGCATCTGCATAAAAGAGAGATCCCATCTGTTAGAAACACTCACTCTGCACTCTTAGTTCCTGGATTTGGGCAGTGCAAAACCCCTTGGCTAACCAGGCTTGTTTGGGTTGGTGTTTTCTGAGGGAGGAGTGACACAGATAACAGAGATGTCGTAGCAATGTGGGGCAATATCACTGTGACATTGATCAGAACCACAACTGTGACTTTGTGGCACACGCTATGTAAAAAAGATTCAGGGACTCACATTAAAGAATATTATCATAAATGCATGGAGAACAAACAATTTTGACTGAGTTTATCATTCAATACAGTGAAATAACACTGTAAAGTTACCTGTCTGTGCTGGGCCATGTTAAAAATCACAGGCTTCATTTCAGTTTCATGCCTTGATATGTGATGACTGAGTGTCTCTGTTTTAATCTTTCCTGAACTGTCTGGGACTTCCCTATGGAGTTGATGGATCTTGTAAAAGATTACTAGGAATGTGTTGCCACTTTAACAAGTTAGGACCTTGCATACCCTGTACTAAAAGCTGTCTTGTTCTGTATTCTGTAGGTTCTTGCATTTCAGGGGTTTTTCAGGAACCACCACTGAGGGACAGTCCTCTCTCAAATACTTAGCCCATTTACTGATGGGAACCCAGGCAGTAGTTTACTGGGAGATAATCTCTAGATCAAGAAGTTACCTAGCAAAGCATTTTGTTAGACCAGAAATTTTATTGAAGAAAGCAAGCCAAAAGAGTGGATTTTACAGTTGTAATAGAGGGTCATAAAAGCCTTGGTATGTAAAACAACAGAATGCTTTTGTGCCAGTTATCCTAAGTCTTCATAATTTTGAGTAGCTTTGTAATCAAGTCAGTAAAGATACTGACATTTGAATAATAAAAGAAAAAGCTTTCCTTATTTGATTGGAAACTACCTTTTTTTTTTTTTTCCTTAGGGGAGTCAGTACAGCCTTAACAGCACTTGCTCTGAGTATGGCAATTTTGGCAAAGCTAATGTCACAGGAGAAATAGAGTTTGCCATAAGATACATCTTCAAAGCCTGCATTTTAGAAATCAGCATCAGAGCATGCAAGAATCTGGCTTATGGAGAGGAGAAGAAGAAAAAGTGTAATCCGTAAGTATCTTGTTATGAAGGAAAGATGGCATGTTCTCTCTTCAGCACAGGTATGTATGTAGTGCATAGTATGCAGTGTATGTGTATGTAGTTGATATATGATGATATGCCACAATAACACTTTTCAGAATTTCATATATGTGTATGTATATATGTATATATATCTCAGCACTTTTCACATCTACAGGTACAGGACAAATAGATTTCATTATCAGGGCTTATTGATTTCCATTCTGAACACTTTCTGCCAGTAATTTTCCCTTTCCCTGCCTGGGAACTGTTGGAACCTGTGTCACTCATCATCTTTCATGAGTATCTGTTCAGATTTTAGCTCTCTCAAGTTGGGTCTGCAAAACTGATACACATGTGGTTTGCAAGCTGAAAAATGGGATGGAAAATTGAGATGTGAGTCATGTTCCTAATTCATTCACTGACTCATTGCGGGCAGTTGACATACTTCTGTGCTTCCGTTTTCCTCATCTGTGATGTGGATAGAAATGTTAGATACTGCAATGCATTTTTAAATCTAAAGCTAATAAATATGTATTATCATAATAGGAAAAAATACCTCCTTCTGTGAATAAAATATGCCATAAAAAGTGTCATTTTGACAGTTAAACCTCGATGGTTTGGCTGTTTATTACTGAATGATCCTCCCAGGTCTTGCAGCCCCCATTTTTGAGACATCCTCAGGCAGAATTCTCTCCCTGCTGTTTCTGTGCATGTTGCTGCCCCCATGTCACGCAGCATTCAGGCCAGTGTGGGTGACCACGTGGCAGTGCCCAGTTGCTGCCCATCGTGCAGAAGGCTCTGGGCAGCCTGGAGGGAGAGGAGAGGAGCCTCCCTGGCAGGGCGGCGCGGGGAGCAGCCGGTTAGGGAGCGCTCTGGCACCAACTCGAGTGGTTAAGGCAGGGAAAGGTTGAGGTTTGCTGAGAGGCCATCGGGGAAGAGCTAAGCGTGTGGCAAACGCGGCCTTCACTGTGGGCACACGAGGACAGAGGAGGAATAAGGCCTCTCCTGGTGACTTAGAGCACCTGCCAGAAGCAAGTTTTGAACTGCTGCTGACACCCCATTGAGTTGTTCAGCTCCCGGGCTGGTTTGAACTCAGTTACTTTGCTAGTGTGGTACAGTGAGAGGCTTAGTCTTCTAGTGGCCAAATATAATTCAAAGCAGTTTTTACTCACAGTTGGGTTTGGAAAGTGCAGGGAAAAAAGTGCAAGTTCTGCACTGACGTTATGGGATAGAGCAGATGCAATAAATTAGCCAAGGACCCTTTGAAAATTGATTAAATCATGATATCTGAAATACATATCAAAAGTATAAAAAACTTTTAAGATAGTGCTGTGTTAACAAGCTTTTCTTTCCTTGACAGGCAGCGTGAGCTGGCACTCTGTATTGCTGAAAGTCTTCAGTTCTGAATCTGCAATGCAGATAGCGCCCGCTGGGTGCGCATTAAGAGCAATGATTAAGTGTTAAGTTGTTCACACGACCCACACGTGCAGGGCTTTGGGTAGGAGTCAGGGGTGCTTGACAATGGTCCAGTTCATCCTTGATAGGACTTTCTACTGATTTGCCTTGAAGCAGTTTTGAACACTTCTAAAAACCTCACCTTTCTGTTCTAGCAACTCTTTTAAAGCTGAAGTCAATGATAACTTTTAAGAAATAATAATTTAAAAAAATCCTCCTGGTTTAATTATTTTATTTTTCCATTTCATTTTTTCCCTTTCGATCTGCTCACTTTACTTTTATCCTTCTCTCTTCCTGCAAGGTACGTTAAGGTGTATTTGCTTCCTGATAAATCTCCTCGGAGTAAGCGGAAGACGGCTGTCAGAAAGGGCACAGTGGATCCGGAATTCCATGAGACCCTGAAGGTGCCGTATACAGCTCTGCCTCTCAGCACCCTTTGCCTTTTGTAATGTACAATTTGTAAGTTCAAATTGTCCTGATGGGGCAATTCTAGGAGTCAGTAACCACAACCATTGAAGAATGCTGGCTGCCAGCCCAATTCAGAGGAAATTGGGAGTTTCTGGAGTTATGTTAGTTCAGCAAACTGTTAGAAAACTGTTAGAAAAATGTGCCTGTGTCCAGAAAAGTGCTCTTCATTAATTCCTGCATTCAGAGCTAAACTGTGGCAAAATGGGTACCCTCTCCAGATACATCTTTCCATATACTCATAAACTGAGTGCATTGCAGAGTAAAATGGTCCATATTTATTTAAACTTTAGATTAAAACTCAATATCTTTAGCATAACAATCAAAGGTATTCTCAGAATGTTGGTTTATATTTGGATGAATGTTATGTAGTGTTGAAGGAATGAGGTAAGAAGCAAATGGCCATGCATGTTAAGGAACATAGTCCTGCCTGGATGCAGATGCCTTCAGCCACACTGTGGCTGAGCTTCCTCGGAGCAGGCTGGTATGTGATTGTGCCTGGCTGGAGCCTGTGCATTCCTTGGTAAATGCTGTTTATCTTCCCAGTACAAGGTTGAGTACCCGCAGCTGGGAAGTCGGCAGCTCCAGGTCTCCGTGTGGCACGCGGGAGCGCTCAAGGCCAGGGTGTTCCTGGGGGAAGTGGTCGTCCCGCTGGCAGCATGGAATTTCGAGGATCGCTCAGCAGAATCCTTCAGCTGGTACCCGCTCAAAGCCAAGGTGACTCTTGCGTTTTGTGCTGAACTGTGTCTGGAGAACAGCACATAGTGAAAGCGTGGTCAGCTCTCTGAGGTCATGGACTCAGCCCTGGCACAGGCTGCCCAGGGAGGCTGTGGAGTCTCCTTCTCTGGAGATCTTCCAAATCCACCTGGATGCCGCCCTGTGCTCTGGGTGTCCCTGCTGGAGCAGAGGGTTGGACTAGATGATCTCTAGAGGGCCCTTCCAACCTCAACCATCCTGTGTTTGAGGGAAGAATTGTTAAAGCAGCCCACGAGTACCGTGTGTCACAAATACAGATGTGCTCTAAGCATGATGTGCAAAGGAGTGGTTTCAGTAATGCAAACTTCTCTGTGTCTCTCCTTTAGCTTGAAAAGCCTGAAGATAATCTTGGCCAGCACAGCAGCAAACTCCTGGTGTCTGCCAGACTGTCTGTACCAGCCCAGGATAAGAATTTCCAGCTTGGAAAGCGGATGAGAGAAGGTATAAAACATTTCAGCACAAATGAAAGCTGGCTAGAAAAGTAGTGAGGTCGACGAGCAATTGACAGTGTGTGTCTGTTTGAGTGGACAATGTTCTTGCCTGGGATTTTAGCAGCTACTGAAAGTTGTGGTTTGAGGTGTATTATATCTCAAATCCATTAAGGCTCAAAAGTTTGCCAACTTCTATCATTTTTTCCTTTTAATACCAGTGAGAGCTGCTTGTTAGGATGGCACCTGGTGCTCCCAGGTGTTTGGCAAGCTTGTGCATCTCTGGTGTTGCCGGCAGACTTTGTTCTGGAGCTCACGCAGCAGTTTTGTTGCCCAAGGCCAGCCTGGCAGCAAAGACTCAATTTAGGGAAAAGGCAGAAGGGAAGTTTTTTGCGAGGATACCAAACATCCACCCTTGGCTTCCTCCAGTGGTCTCATTTGCAATAAGGGAAATGTTTCCCTTGGAGAAAGTTTGGTTCAAAATACAGAAGATGACGATGGCTTGTTAGGTTTGTAAGTATTGCTGTGGTGCATCGGAGCAAGTGTGCTGATGGATGAAAATCAACACTTGGAGGCAGGCAACAGGACAGCCTGATCTTCCTTAGCTCATTAGGCCATAAGAATGAGTGCAGGACAGAGCCCTAGCAGTGCTGCCTAGGTGAAGAACACAGCAACAGGGAGAGACCAGCAGGAATCTCGGATTAACTGTTTGACTTCTCAGTTGCCTTTTTTTTTTCTCATTTTTTTCCAGAAATAACCCCAAGTCCCCATCCCTTTTATTCCTTTTTCCTTGAATTCTTCCTCAGTCTGCCTGTGTGTTCAGGCTGAGACAGAGCCCAGGACTGACCCGCTGTGGGGCAGGCTGGCCTGCTCCTGCTGTGCCTCAGGGAAGCCTCCGGGGGCTCTGCCCTGCGTGTTGTCTTTGCAAATGCCAATGCAAACTGTGCAGCTGAAACGGGAGTCGCAGAGCAACCTGCTGCTGATTTGTTTGCAGTTTTGTGTTTGGATTTTAGACTATATAAACAGGTTGGAGTCTTTCAAATCATCCTAATACAGTACTAGGAGGCCTTATCCCAGTAAAAGTGTTCAGCCATTTTCCTCCATTCCTATGGCAGCATCTTAAGCTATCATCAGCAGCACTAATTGGTTATTAAATGTGATACATGCTCCCGTTTCAGGAAGAAAAGACCAGGGGGCTCCTGGCTGCCAGCTTCAAGTTTTGATCTGTGGGACCAAGAACCTGCTGGTGCCGAGAGCTGCCGGCACATTGAACCCTTTCGTTAAAGGGTAGGTATGAGCCTTAACACCTCAAATAGGCAGCGTCACACACATCCTGCACAAAGGTCAATATTAACATAGTTTGACCAGGAGTCATGTGAAAGTGGCATTGTCCCCTCTCCCGGGCAGGCTTCCCCGTAACGGGGACAGTTTACCCTGGCGAGTTGCTTGATAGCAGCCTGCAGCAGGGTAGTGAGGGGACCAGCCTGCTCTTTGCGTCCCTAATGGAACTGCTTCGGAGTTTACTGTGGCTTGAGGGTGCTCGAATTCAGCATTCACTGTTTTAAATATCAGCTTTTAGGTGTTAGGAGAAAAAGGGAAGAAATTGCCAATCAAGAGGGAGGTGACGCTGTTGTAGTTTCATTCCTGTTTTCAGCTGTGCTTTTGCAGAGTGACCACAGCTTTGTATGTATTGGGGGAAAAAAGCTTTTATCCTCTTGATTCCAGGCATTTTAAAAGAAGGAAAGCATATTTTTTTTCCATGCCCTGTCCGAGGAGCTTCTATATGGGATCATTTTACTTTCTGTCACGCATCAGGCACTGCTGGAAGCAGCGTATTGGGTTACACATGTAACATCTCACAGTTTAGCAGCTGTGGCACCTATTTCAGTGGTGAAATGGCTGCTCATTCCACCTACTGAGCTGGGCAGGCGTCAGGCCTGGGATCTCCCGTGGGGAGCAGCCACTTCCTCAGCAGCCACCGTCACTGGTGCCTGCCCTGAAGGGACACAGGAGGAGGGGCAAGTCCCAAAAGACCCAAACCAGCATCGGAGCCTACCTGGCACTTCAGCTGAACTTTCTGCTGTTTAAGGCAAACCAGCAGGCCCGAGCTGTTCCACACAATATTTTGCTTTCTAATCGAGTGATGTGCAGCGCACATTGGTGACCTTGCTCTACTCTGCTTGTGTTTGGGAAGCTGTCTTATCCTGCCGGACCAAACGGAGATGAAGCAAAGGTCTCCCGTGCTGAAGAAAGAAGCCTGTCCTCAGTGGAAACACTTGTTTGTCTTTGGCGGCGTCAGCCCCGCTCGGCTGCAGCAGTCCTGCCTGCACCTGACTGTGTGGGACCAGGCGGCCTGGGGCTCAAGCGAGCGCTTCCTCGGGGGAGCCGCTCTTGGGGCAAGTAAGTTCTTTACCAGTGATAATCAAGGATGAGGGATCAAGGGTATTTTACATTCTAAATACTATTTAGAATACACTATTAGTTAGTGTCATGTGCTTATATGCATATGGTCTATATTTAAAGTGTGTGTGTATGTACATGTGTGAATACACACAGAAACATAGAGCGCGAGAGAGGGAGACAGACAGAGCCCCCACGCTCCGTGGCCAGGTGCTCTGCTCCAGGCACCTCCTGCTCCGAAGCTTTGACCCAGCAGGCCCCTGTGCAGGTGCCAAGGTCAGAGCTCTGCAGAAGCTCAAGGCAGACAGGGGGAATTCTCAGGCAGAGGGATGGTGGCTTTTATGCTCAGTACCTGGTCTGCAGAAGACAAACAGAGAAAAGGTATCTGTCACCAAAGGTGGTGTTGACCCCCTCTTAATATAGTCACACATTCAAGTGCCATTTTGCCTTTTCTAGAATGTACATTTGTTCCTTTGCTGAAACTGCTATAGCAGTGAAAAGTGTTTTGTTTTTGTCACCTAGTCATTTGGGGGCCGAAGTTGTGCAGAGCTGGACCTAGAAAAGTCTTTGGGTAAAGCCCAATGAAGAGTAACTTTGTGAGCTTTTACTTTGCTTTCTTGCAGAAGAATCACTTGGCCTTAGAGACCCTGGTTCTGAGGCACTGCTCCAGTGGCAGAAAGTGCTCAGCAGCCCGAACACGTGGACAGACATTTCACTTGTCCTGCATCCAAACAAGGAGAGCTTCCAATCATAAGTGAGATTACAGCACAACAACTTTTCCTTCCCTGTGTGAGGTATTAGAACATGCATGCAAGTGGCATGTGCATTCTAGGGAAGGTGTTCAACAAGAGAACCTCTGCCAGCTTTTGGACAGTAAAGTTACCCGGTCAAAGCTGCCTGATGCACTTAACGTTTTAATTCTCCAAAAGTTGAGGTTTTGTTGCCTGTGTCTCTAGAATCAGTGTATAGTAAGTGTTAATATGAGGCAGGTCTTAGCTCTTCAGGAGTGGTAAGTGCAGTCTGAAATGCCTCATGCTAGCAAGTCAGTCTTAGCCCTATGATAGGCAGCATTCCATTTCTGTGTACAGATATGTAGCTAGTTTAGTTCTTATTTAATTGTAATCACAGATGTAATCACATCTCTCTAATACCTCAGAGATGACAAATTCCTGAGCCCATATCCAGAAGGGGGACTAGAGACTTTCACTCTGATTTTGTTGCATCACATGCAGCTAAAGAGAAACACCAACTAGATGGAAGGAGCTTCACTGCTGCCCTGGATGAACGTCACCACGTCCCTGGGCTTCACACATGGTGATGGGGCTGGCAGGGCTCCATGGTGCCCCGGGAGGCTTTGGCCCATGTGAACGCACCCCCTTCAACTGGGTGCAGCCTTAAAACTGTCCCAAAATACTCATTTTCCCCCACTAACAGGAACGTGGCAACCTCAGCTAAGGAATTAAGAACAAGGAACTTCCTACAGTGGTATTAACAGACACCAGGTAAAAATCCAGGGGTTCTCTGATAACCAATGCCCAACACGTCCGGCTGCTCCCTATGGCATGCGGAGCAGGATGAGGGTTTTGCTCAACTTCCCACTTCCCACTCTTCATAGGTGCAAACGGCAGCCCAAGGCCCAATGTGTCGTGTCACACAGATGGGTGGCACAGGCAGCAGAAGGTTTATATGAAAGCTGTAACTAGCACTGAACTACCTCTTCAGTGAGGAGCAGCACAATGATCATTTTAACAAGTATTACCCTTTACTACTTTTAGGTCCTTAAGAAAATGCACATTGCCCTGGAAGAGTTAGACATACAGATTGACAGGCTAAGCTCAGGAACTGAAATGGCCGCAGAACTTCACACAGAACACAGCCCATAGAAGAACACGCAAGGCCAAGTCCTTTGTTACCTTGCAGATCTTTTATTTAGATGTGTGCTGCTGCAAATAATATTAAAAAAAAACCCCACACACAATAAGATTCAACTCGAGTACAAAGCAGCATGGATGTTGTAAATGGAAGAGCTGACAACATACTGTATCTCACTTTCTAACAGATTTTCAAAGAAAAGGGGATATTAGTGGGGAAGGAGTGATCACAGAAATGCTCTCTAACAGAGAGGATACAACTGTGATATAAACAAACAGTCCCTTCATGTTTGGAGTCTGAAACTTTAAATCAAACACTTAAAAAATTAGAAAATTTGTTAGAAAAATAGGTGCAGTAAAATTGTATATATTGGATCATGTGTACATATCACAATTTCATTAAGTACAAAAATGATCTTTACAAATAATGCTTTATAGTAAATAATCAGTTATACTGCTATTGCAGTACCTCAGACTATGGTGTTGTCTAGGCATTTAGTAAGACTTGCATCTGTAAAAATCTGAAAAGTAACAAAATATACAGAGCAAAACATTCTCCCTTTTAAACTAGTATTACAATCCATTAAACCTGTTTATATATATATATATATAAATACTACACTAAAACTGATCAGTATTGAAGCTGGAATGTAAACATGGTAGTGGATTAGATTCCAGCAAAGCCTTTGCCTAGTTGTTGTGCGAGGAGGGGAGCCAAGACAATTCCTATGCCCCGTTTCCGAGCTGTCACTGCCAAATCTCTCCCGCTGATGGGAGCAACCAAACAGCCTCACTCCTGAGTGAGCCGGTTCCCAGGTGTTGTCCGTTGTCTTTTTTGGAGCTGCAGGGGGAAGGAAAGGGAGGAAAAACAAACACAACAGAGGGGGGTGCGGGTGCCCGCGGGCACGCGCACACAGGGGCGTGCAGGGCCCCAGCTCTACAGTCTATCTTCTCAACAGTCTTCGTGCTCTAACTAAGAACAAAACAAACAAACAAAAAAAGCAACAAAAGACATATGGCACAAAAGTCATCCGCAACTGCTTATTTTTAGACCAGCTGAATCCAGCACCGGCACAGGACATGTATCTTCGACTAGAAGCCCGGCCTACCAGCCTTTGCCTTGCTTAAAGGGTGATGCAACATAAGGCCTTTTGGCACTAAGCAGGGGTTGCCAAGATCAGTGGAATGGCAATTTTTTAACCACATCGAATTTAGGAGATGGTAGAAGATAAAGAGGAGAGTCAAAAGCCTCTGCATTTAGAGAATAGTTGATAAATACATGGTACAGTGACCCCTGCTCAAGAAAAACAAAAGACACAAGAAAGCAACCCCCCCCAAACAAGAACACAGCATTAAGATCTGCCTTCCCCACAGTCCTGCCTTGCTGTCAGAAGGTACTACATGGCCTCAAACTCATCAATTCGCTGCTTGGTGTTGCCTTGCCGGATCTGCCGCAGCGTCTTGTACTTGTCGCGGCCCTGCCGCATGTTCTCCGAGTGGATAATGTCATTGTGGGTCCGCTTGTTCTCATCTCTAGCCTGGGCCAGCTCATCTGTCAGCGTCTGCAATTAAGGAGAGAGGATCTTGACTACATTTAGACATGAGGAGCTTTGCAACTTGTGAAAGCAGAACTTTTGGTGAGATGTGGCAGCCCTTAGGCTGCGGGACAGACAGGGACACAGATGCAACATCTGCTGCCTGTCAGCACAGAGGTACAAAAACATTCGCCATGCCTGACGTCTGAACAGTGAGAGCAGCTTCACCTGCCTTGCCATTGATTCAGAGTGCCTTACAAAAACTGGAAAGGAAGGGAAACGATCACGCTGAGTCTGTTTAGCCAAGTGCTTAAATAATCCATTTTCCAGGAACAATTTCAAAGAATCATAGAATGCTTAAGGTTGGAAGGGACCTGCAGAGGTCATCTAGTCCAACCCCCTGCTCCAGCAGGGACACCCAGAGCACGGGGCTCAGGGCTGCATCCAGGCAGGTTTAGAAGATCTCCAGAGAAGGAGACTCCACAACCTCTCTGGGCAGCCTGTGCCAGGGCTCTGGCACCCTCCTTGTTAAGAAATTTTTCCTCAAGTTCCTGTGGAACTTTTGGTGCTTCAGTTTGTGGACGTTTCCTCTAGTCTTATCGCTGGCCACCACTGAAAAGAGGCTGGATTTGCTTTATTGCTTCCCCTCCTCTCCAAACACTTTCTTACCCTCAACTGCCTCTGCACACGTTCGTTCTTCTCTGCCTCTGTAATACGTTTCTCCTCATTGCGGTCATCCCGGATGCCCTCACTGGAAAACTCTGCACTGTAGGCAGAATACTCGGAGCCTTCGTCCTGCAAGTTATCGTGGACGTGGTAGTTCACAGGCTCATAGACAGGCAGGGGTGGCGGAGGTGGAGCTGTCATGACCAGCTGTAGCTCCTCCTTCGTCTTCACCAGGTCATCCTGGGCCTCCTTAGCCTATGGAAAAAAGACAAAAATATTTTCATGTGTTCCTGGCCTATGTCAGCTTAACAAACGCCTTGGCCCTTCTATTCCCAGTTCTGCCTTCTGCAATCAAATGGACAAAATGAAGAAGTCGTCACTTTCTGCAGCCAACAGAGTCTATATTTCATTACATGCCTGTTTTCTTACCAGGCCAGTTTCTTGTAGGCATAGGTGGCACCTAGGCACAGGTGGCACCGTGTGTTGTGCATGGGATCTTCCTCCTATACAATATAGGCTATAAATAGTTTTGTAGGAAGTTATATTTGTCTTCGTTCTGTTTGCCATTTGAACAGTTGTATGTTGTAAATACAGGTTCAACAGAGCAAGAACTTTTCCTGAGTTGCCATTCGGAATGAAATTCCATGTTGGGGTGTCAGGCTCCTTGCCTGCCTGCCTGCTGATTCCACCTCTTATTCAGCCTGCAGCTGCCAAGACCCTCAGAACAAGCACTCCGGTTTGCAGGATTTTCATTTAAATGGTTTTACTGCAGAAATCATTCAGCTCTCCAGACCCAGCAGGTCACTGACACTAGTGCACACATCAAGCCTGTTGCTATCTGTGTTGTGGCTGCCCTTGCAGCATTTCCTTTTCCAAGAAAGTGATCAAACCATTGGTGTTTTTTTTTTTACATGCTTCCATTTTGAATTTGGACTAAACATGAGGCTTGTTGGAGGAAGGCTATTCTGGAGACATCCCACAAATTCCTCACGTAACTCCACCCTTTTCTGCTGCGCTAGGGATGTTTCTGCCCACATGTCCAGCAGAGTTAGGTTAGGTTAAACATCACGGCAGGCTCACATGTGGAACTTCAGCACAACTTTGCAAAGCAAAGATACTCACCCTGAGCTGCCACTCTTCAACCTCCGTCTCCTTACGCTTCCTGGCCTCTTCCAGGAGCGCAATCTTTGCCGTATACTCTGCGAGCTCCGTAGCCTGTTGAGTAACAAAACCAGAATTATAAGGACTCCTGAAAAAAGCTCTTTTTTGACTGAGAAAAGAGTCAAGTGTTACATTCCACTGTGACACAGACTAAACAGGAAATTAAGAATGGAAAGCGCATTGCTTGTGACAGAAACCAGTGCTAGAGGTGACAGAAACCAGTGCTAGAGTGATGCTGTCACAAAGCACTACTGCACTGGTTTCCTGGCTTTGCCTTGTTCGGAGGGAATAGTAATGACCTGGAATGCATCTTAGCCCCAAAATGACTGGGTCTTACCAGCTGTTCCTGGCTCTTTATTTGGTCAATAGCCTGTCTCTCCAGCTCTTCCTTTGCTTGGAGAGCAGCCAAACGATCGGCTTCCAAGCGTTCTGCTTCCATCTGGGCTCGTCGCCTCTCCTCCTCCAGCTGAATAGCTCTTTGGATCTGATCCGAGAGCTCTGGGAAGAGACAAATTCAATGTTGTCAGTCCACAGGTCTGACCAAAATGAAGGAACTACAGATGGCCACTCGGGGAAAATGAAGTGCCAACCCCAGCCCCGTTACCATGTACCTCAAAGCAGCACTGCAGGATACATCAAGTACCTGAATTCAAAGTCAGCTGCATTTTACAATTAAATCTTCTACAAAATAATCACACTAAGTGTGTGACATCAACATGTTTCTGCTGCCCTTAATCGACAGTTTACTGTAAGGAACAGATGTCTCCAATCTGCTCCGCCTGTGCACTAAAACAGAACCTTCGGTTTTGCTGGAAAAGCCTGGTACAAAACTCCTTTTCTTACCAGGAATGAAGTAAAGAGCACGTAAGAGCCGAGCCCGGCCGCTCGCTGCCCTGGGAGGCCACCCGAGGCCCTTTACCTTTCTCTGCCTTCTGAGTCTTCACTTCGTACTCTTGCAGCCTCAACAGCAGCTCCTCCTTCTCCCTCAGCATTTGCTCCTTCTCCCTCTCAATTGTTTCTCTCTTCTTCTTTTCATTTTCTAGTTGTTGCCTGTTAAGCAGATTGCACACGCAAGGTTATTCTCAGAGCTAAGCTACAGCGAGGCAAGCAAACTGGCTGGACACTTCTCTAGGCAGTTCAGTGCAACAGTCTATGAGACTGTTGCAAAATAAGAGAATATAACTTGCTATAAAAGAGAAATACATATAGGCTGTTATTCAGCACTTTAGGATTTTTGTTGAATTTTCGATGCCCTGTTTCCTCAGAATATTTGTATTTATTGTCTGTCTCAGAAATTAAAAACACCAAATAACTACTAGAGGCAGATACAGAAAACCAGGGCTGAGCAGTGTGCTACAGAGCAAAGTTGTTTTGTTCCTGCTATCTTGGGGAGTTCCAGCAGCTATAAAAGCAAGAGCACTGAAGGAATAAAGAACAAGTCATAACACAGGAGAAAGGCGGCATGATTCCTGATCATAAAGAGCCCAGAGACAGTGGTTAAAGTCCACAGGACTCAGGAATCCCTTTCTCTCGCCTCCCAGAGGTGTCTCAGCCCTCTCTTCCCATCTCACACTGTACACACATGCTGCCTGTGAAGCTTTCCCCTTACTCCCAGCCATGCCATGGTCCAACACACAAGCCATGTCCTAACAAACAAGTGGGAGAAACCCCTCCCTAGGTGACCTCCCTATGTGAGGCAGCTCTGTGCATTCCCCTGGGGGCTCCCAACAGGACTGTTCTGAGATTCTGGGGGGGGGTGTGAGTGAAACCCACGTTATGTTGCCTCCTGCTGCCCACGGGCGCAGCTCTCTGCTGAGCCCTGGCAGTTTTGCATCGTTCCCCCTGCCCTGCTGCCCCTGCTGCCTGTATTCACACCCACCTTTCCATTTGCTTCTGGTGCTTCTCCTCCCGGGCCTGGGCCTTCATCTGCTGCACCTCGATGGTGTCCGGCTTCCTGCGCCGCATGTACAGCTCATGGTTGCCCATGCAGAGCTGCAGGATCCTCTTGTTTATTCTCAGACGAGGGGCATAAAACACAAAATCCTAGAAGACAGAGCACAGGGAGTCTGTCAGGCACAGCTGTCTACACACTTTGTCTTCCACCAACTGACTGCAGACATGTCATCTCACCACCCACCTCACTGCAATCGAGACACACAGTGTTTAAATTTAGTGGCAGGAACCACCAGTATCTGCTAGAACCTCATAGATATCTTTTTGTTTAGGGGAGAACTCTGGAGTTTGTTATACAATGTTCTGGGCTGGCAGTTGACCATCGGGGCACCTGGTCTATCTCTAGCACTAAGGCAGCATGTGAATAAGCAGTCTGGACTTCTTTTCAGTTTTGCTCAGTTTTCTGCCTGGAACAGCAGAAACAGATTGGTAAAATGACACGGTAGGGTATTGGAGTCCAGTATTCAAAGTATCATCTGTGTCCATTTCAGAAGATGAAGTCCCCACCACGCAGAAATACCCTCCAATATTATTCTTTCCTCTCCATTGCATCACTTAATGACGTTGACAAAGGCTGTTACAACACCATCAAACAAGTAAAAACAAAACAAAACAAGCAAACTCCTCAAATCCACTAATACTGAATATAATGTTACAAGTAGCACTGAAACCTGAGGGTTTCAAAAGTTTCTGCAAACAGAACAGCCACGTTCCTTATCAGCTGTGTTACGAACCCTCTTTTTCAGCAATCATCCGGAACTGGCTCTTCCAGAAGGGAACGCGCCAAGAGGGGCGGGCAGGGGGCCACACTTCACCTGCCTGATCCCTGAAGCCCCCGCGGCTGTTTGGAGCTCACAGCGCCGGCCGAGCTTCCACAAGGAGCAGGCTCTGCTTTTCTGGGCACTGTATGGAGGGATGGGCAATGGGCAATATCACCAGAAGAAGAATTTCCTTTCCTTCAAATTGCTCTCACTGAGAGCAAGGAGAGGAACCGAAGCGGGGCCTGCAAGGGCTGCACACTTTGCTATGGCAGCATCAACTATAGGCCCAGGTTCAAAAGCACAGGCTGTAGCTATCTCTGGAAAAACTCAGAATTGTTACACCAGGAACAATGAAAAACGCTCCAGGCTCTATTAATTTCAGTATAACTTCACTGATAACAACAGGTTCTCTTTGATCTATTTTTCTTGACTTATTCACATACCAGTTTCCAAAGATGCAGCCAGCCAAGGTGTGCTGTGCTTCCCCTGCCCAGCAATCCTGCCAGGCTGCTCGAGCCCGGAGCCAGCTGCGGCTGTGCCCTATTCAGCAGCCCTCCTGCTTCTGACAGCTATTTTTAAAAACAACTTGTGTACATTGTAAAGAATGGGTCCTATCTCCAAGCAACGTTCACCTCAATGAAAGCAAGAGCTGGAGCTGTGCAAGGTGCCTGTGTTTGACCTTGAACGCTGTAACCAAGGGACGAGGCGTTCACAAGGGAACACAAAAGTATTCCCTGCATTTCCTCATTCCCAGCCTCCCGCCGCTGCGGCGTGACTGGGAGCACTGAGGATCACATGCTGAAGATGTTGAAGGACGTGGGCAGCCAGGCCTAAAAATTACAGCGTTTATTCCAAGCAAGGACTCTACCCATTAAACTAATGTCCATTTAAACACTGACATGGAGAATCTTCCAAATTAAAGGGTAACTTCAATCCCACGTCTACAATGTATTGAGTTAGTGCTTGCCTTTTCTGAAGGCAAGGCAGGCATATGAAATGGTCCAGACAACTTCCTGAATACTAAAACTGGGTGTCCAGATGAATTCTTCTCTTCCATACACTGCTTTAATCATAACACCACCCAGACAGAAAAGTGCCATGTGCCCACAAAGGACAGAAACAGAGCTGAGTTTTCAATGCCAACATCTTTCTGGCTCAGGTTCTTGCAAGTCTTTCATTTCAAACCTGGCCAGCTTTACTGTTGGGCTGTGGGTGCAGCACTATGGGCCACGAGCCCTATTCAATATGGTCAATATTTTGTACCGTGTGCGACGTGGCCGTGATCACAGCGGGGCTCTCCTATAGAGCAGTCCAGCCCCGGCACAGATGAGCTTCCTGCTTGCCTGGTGGTTTGTTATTTATACAGCATTACGAAAAGAAAACCAGCCCTACAAAAGCCAGGCTGCTCTCTGGAGGGAAGGCTGCTTCACCAGGAGTTCTGCAGCACATCATTTCAGTTACTGTGAAGATGTTTTTCTCTTTTGGTTAAAAAGATTCATGAGTGATCACCTTTACCAACGCCAAGCCACTTCATACTTGTGCAGGCTGTATTTATGCACCAAGGCCAAGAACACCAACAAAACCCATGGCCTTTCTCAACCATCCCAATTGCTTCAGAAGACTGGTAGAATGAAATACACCAGCTATTCCACTTACAATTCTCAACAACTTGAAATAAGTTGCCAATTTTTCACTGAAACAACTCTGAAAAGACATGTTTTTAAGTACTGAAAAGCCACATTCACAAATAGCTACATTTAAGTTATTTACAGAAGTCATATGTCTGCCATTTATCAAGTATGAGAAGGTCAATAAACACTATGGTTCTTTCTTAATTTTCTCCTGCAAAGTTTCACCAGGATGTAAGAGAATAAGGAGCATTAAGAAGGGATACTGCAAGTGTCCATGTGGTTTTGCAGTGCCATTTGCATTAATTTTGATTTTTAATTAAGTTGCCCACCACTTCAGTGCACTGAAGGAAATAGAGAGAAGTGATCTCACAGCAAGTAAAACGTGGCTGCACCAAAGACTTGCAAAATCCGTGAAGAAATCTCAGATTTAAGTATAAAATTAGCTATGACCTTCTGCATGTTACATATGTGGAAACATGCTATGTATACCAGAAGCTCTTTATCTATCCTAACAGCAAAACAGAGAGCTCTAAATGTGCTCCAAATACTGAGGCCCATTTTGTATCTTGCATTCTCTGTGGTCGACTTCTCTTCAGAGATGATTGCATTTTGCAAGGAAACCCAAGCAGCTGTTCCTACACAGCAACCAAGAATCCATTCTAGATCTACTTACAGGAGCTTTCTTGTCAATAGGTTTTATGACAAACTTCTTGTCATTGAAGGAGATGTTCCTGATTTCACTCCAAGGGAAGCCAATCTTCGGTGTCAACCTGGAAGGAAACAAAGTATTTTTAAGCATTGCTACAAATATTCCACCTTGCTTCCAAAACACAAAGATTCTGGCTCTTTCCTTGCATGTAAACTGCCCTTCCAGAGCTTCATACGCTGGTCTTAGGATGAGCTCTGCCATATGATCCCCTTCCATGGGCAAAGACCCCTGCAACAAGGCAAGGCTCAGGCTCTGAGCTCCTCCTCACTGCTTCAGAGCTCAGGCTGGGGGTTTGCTCAAGAATAAGCCTCACTAATCATTCAAGTGTTGCTTTTCTTTTTTAATTTCTTCAGATTCAAGCATATAAAAAGCACCAAGTTATTCATCAGATGTTTCCCAGCTATTCCAGTATTTCACCTTTCAGGTACCTGCCCAGTTCTGCAACAAATTGAAGGGCTTCTATAATTTGACTATAACATTTTTTTTAACCTATCCCACTTCCAATATTGCATTTTATGTTTAAGCTCATGATTTTTCTCTTAACAGAGGTGCTAGCAGAGGTGCTCTGAAGATTAGCTTCTAACAATTAAGAATGATGTCTTTAATATCTAAGAGTAAATCAACTTGTTAGAGCAAGGCAATAAGGTGAAAATGAAGGTATCAGCATTCTGCCTCTGCCCAAGAAAAAGTCTGACCCCATCAATAGTTTCCCTGACACCCTTGGAAGTACTGACCTTGAAGATACAAGTATTTAATGCTTAGCACTTCAAGGAGTATATATGATAGTGAATCACTAGAGCTCCTTAAGAATAATTTCTACAGAGCTTGAGAGTTAAGGAATAAAGCCTGCAATTTTGGAGGAATTTGCCTAATCTAAAGACAAAAAGCTATTGTCTAAAATGATTTTTTTGGGGCTCAAACATTAAACAAACAAAAAAGAAAAACACTTCAGGAACAGAACATCTCCTGCTCAGAATTTACTACTCCCTAACCTGTAACTCAGCGTCATGGTTGTGCAACAGTGTATGGAATATTAAGAATGTAATACAATAATAATGTAAGAATGTAAAGAAGAAAATGGTTTGATTAAACTAAGATTAAGTAATTGTGCCAGCGTCCTCTACGTTAGCTCGTTCAAGAGCTTCAACCCACATGATACAGTGGGAGACAACCAACACCTCATGACCACCATGAGATTCACATTTCCACTGCAGATTAAATCTGAATATCAGATTACTGATATTCACCCACGGACAGAGGCTCGCTCACCTATAGCACAGTCTCACTTTCCTCAGTTTTCAGCAACAAAATATTTGCCTTCTCACCAGCCCCTAGGTTTGGCTCACATAAACCGCAGGTGGGGTTTATATCACTGCTCTGCTAGTCCCCACATCTGCCCCAAGGACCTAATTGCACAGCAGCAAGGGGGATGGCAAAAACATGTAGTTTATTCAGTGCTATAGTCAGTTTGCAAATGCAAATGCAAACTGAATATAGTTCTTCAGTCACGGGCTATATTCTGCCTTCATCTTGCAGCTCGAAAAACCTGTTTGTGTGACCTTGGTTACACAGCAAGACTAGTCATTCCGGACTGGGGTATTACATGAGCGAAACTACCTCTCTTTCAAGTGACACTCCTTGTTTGCTCGGTGACAGCACATATTAACATTGCAGAAGGAAAAAAAAAACCCAAAAAATCCCACACATTTCTCTTTGCCATCTGAAAAGAAGCTCCAGTTAATATTTGAGTTGCATCTGAGTGTTGCTGCACGCAAAGCCAGAGGGGATTTCCCCCACTTTGTGTTACAAAGATTCTATTACAAATTCAGAAAAGGATTGGGAACCTTTAAAAAAAAAGAAAAAAAAGTCCTGACAACAACTCTTCATTTGAAAACATCTGTTTTCCCTCCCTTTCTCATTGTGGAGTATCACAGGTGACTTCCAAGCTTAGATACAAACTGTTCAAAACATCCTTTTATGTGTACCCAACGGATACAGTTTATCATTTCCGAACTCTTTCTCCACCATGCAACTAATAATGGCTCTGCCCTTGCCCGAAAGGGCTGATGAAAGCCACGCACCCCTCAGCAAGGGCCTCACTCAGCGCATTCACCCCGGTAACTACAGGGTTGGCTCCTCCCTGCGTTCTGGGCATTCTCTGCCTTTGCTTTCACGTCCACCCCATAACCTGTCTCTTCGAGGACACGCCGCAGGACACACAGCTATCATTAACCTCAGTGCAGGAGAGGTCCCAAATGTCCACACACACCCTGCACATGTGTTCATCCAAGTTCTCTCCAGGTATTCACTACTGGCATAGCTGGCAGCTTGTCTCTAGGAAAAGCTTGGTACTGTCCTTACCACAGGGTTCAGCTCCACAGCTGTGTGTGATTTATTCACCAGACTGCATTTTACAACAGACACCTCTTATTTTACGTGGGAGACAGCATTAGCAAGTCAGACTACAAAACCCAGAAAAGCCATGAAAGGATTAGCTTTACGCATAAATGGATGGAAAGCTCTTTTCTGACCATAGCTTCACCTCCTGTTCATCCCAAATTGGACATCAAGAAAGTTCTGAACTTTGATCTTATAAGAGAGAAACACTTGGCTCCCTCAGCAACCCTCACTCTGGTTGATGAGAGGGGGAAACGAAAGCCTTACTTATCATCCTTTTCGTAGATGTTGAGCCCCAGGGCATCGACCCCCAGCCAGAGGTCAGTTCCTTTCTTATTCTTGATTTCAAAATAGTTAATTCCATACATCTCCAGGTCTTGGGCAATCTTCAGGTATTCCAGCATGGCATTCTCTCTGATTAAAGCAGAAAGAAGAGCAGAGATTAGCTTCTCATTTACCCAACTACTTCAAAAAGCATGAATTCCTTAGAAAAGACAAGTAACTTCTCCTAAACCCACACAAACACAGGAATTAAAATCAAACATTTAGCATTTGAGATTCACTGTAAGAGTTACCATGTTACAACCCTGAGCACACACACATCAGTCCCATCTACCAAGCCCTAATATTTCCTGAAAAAAAAGGTAATGATAACACTCAGTTCTTCCAGAGTTCATCCTTGCCCTAAGGCTCTGTCAACACAAAAGATACATTACCTAAACTTTCCCCACTGCAAATGCTTCAGCAAATCTAAGGTTCATTAATTTTATCCCCTAAAAGGCACCACTGATACACCTAGATATCTAGGGGTGGGATTTTTAGGAAGCCAACTAAGTGACTGTTCTCAGGAGCAGTGTACAAGTTCTGGTGAGTTTTACCATTCAAATCAATGCTGGAAAAACATCATAAAATCACAAACTTAAGACTTTTTAACAAGGATTAAAGTGACTGGTCTGCAGATCAGTAAGAAGCACTCACTTGAGCATGCCGCTGTGCTCAGCATGCCAAACCTGGATCCGCTCTTCCCACTGCTCTCTGGAGAGTTTGTGCTGGTCCATCACCCTGATGCAGGAAAAGAGAATGTGGCAAGATTAGACATCTTGTTTGACTAGATATATTGATGGTGATCTTTGTTACAACTCTACTGAAAAATTACTTCTCTTAATTCTCACTACCAAAAGGAAGATCCTTCCTGAAGCCAAAAGGAAGATCCTGCTCGGCATAGAGCCATCAGCACGAACCAAAAATGTCTTCTTATCTTGTTAAGTGTATTCCTGGTTCCTGACCAAGGGCAGGAAAGGAACAAGCAGAACACTGCAAAAGAATCACACCTACGCTACAGACACCAGGGGGTTAAGGCAGAGCACAAGTGGGTGTCATTCCTGGAATTAGACACCCTGCTGGGAGTGCAATCAGGAAGCGTAACCACAAGCCAGTTTCCTCCTAATGCGCACTTAGCCTGCGTGAGGATGGGCTGCACAGTCCCAAGTTATCCTTTCCAGACAGGGAATTTCTAGGATTGCATATTATGATTAATGAGAAGCTTCTCCTGGGATGATACAGTCTTGACAATGGCTTGCTGCTTAAAAAGGAGACGTTCATGCTGCCTGTCAACAGCAAGGTAGTACCATTTAAGAAAGAAAAGCTGAGCTCCAAGTACATTTCCTCTCTGTAACCTGCTCAAAGATAGCAAAAGTGTAGTGTAATACAATGTACAGAAATGAAGAAAGGGCATACATACACACAGTTCAAATTCAAAATATATATTCAATGAAAATTTGCATTGAACTGGAATAGGAAAAGAAAAAAATCCTTCACCTTTGGGGGATTAGACGCTCTGAACTAAGGTATCCAGGCTTGTGCACATCCTTGCTGTAGTCTCCAAACTTGGCCTGCACAGCATAGGAGCCAAGGAGAACTGCTGTTTCAGGGGGACAGTAGATCTCATCGCTGAGGATGGCTTCCTTCACCTGCAGGAAGAAGAGCTTCTGCGTGATGTCCTGAATGAGCTCTTCAGCCACATCTTCTGGGAAGAACTTGGCTCGGAATCGGAACTGCAGGGGGTTCTCCTTTCTGATTTCCTGAGCAGAAACCTGAGGACAGAGGCAACACAACAAATGAGCAGGGCTGCAAGCAAGACAGTAAGGAGCTTTTACACACACAAAAAGAGACTTAAGGCTTTTTTCTTAAGGAGCACCAGCTTTCAGAAATACATTTCTGTAGCAGTTTGGTATCCATGTCCTACACAGAGCTCCCTCCAGCTAAACAGAAACCTTTTCACCAGCATCTACCCACACAAAACTCCCTGCAGAGTTTGACCTGGACACAATTGAGTGCTGTGACATACAGCTCCCTGGGAAGCCACCCTCTAGAAGACAGGCAGCAACACTCCCTGCCATCCCTTTTCTTTAAATAACAGAGACAAACAGGTGCTGCTTCAGAAGGAAGCAACCGCCTCTGCCCAGCTTAGCTCCTGCTGGCCCTGCCAGCTGGCACCAGACAAGCTGGGTGCATTAGACTTTGTGTCTTTGGGGGAAAAAAAATTCCAAGGCTAAAGCCAATAAACCACCTGCCAGCTCATACTGAGCAAGTGACTGACAGCTAATTACTAGCATTCCTTAATTCCAGCTGCTCACTGGCATGAAAACACAGGGGAGACTTATTGTGTTTTACAACCAAGCTATTCAAATTCTGCTTGCACAGCCAATTTGGTGACCCAAGACCATTACCTTGCTGTATCAGATAACAAACTCACCTGGTATTATATGTTTGACAGAGACCCCTTGCACTCCACTGAGATGAGACCTTGGCTGCCCCTCTCAAAAGAAGGAGCTGATGCTCTCGAGTGGACTGCAACTCCATGAGCAGGGCCACGTGAGGAACACCCGAGCTCTGTGTTACACCTACCCAGGCTAGAGGCAAACTGCTCTTTGTGATCAGTGCAGCCACTGATACCGCGTAACCGGAGATTAAAAATGTTATGGGCCAAGACGTTCTCCAGCCACAGCAATTACGGCCACCTCTACCCAGCAAGGCACCACATCAAAGTGCTGACAAGTGCAGTAGGGCTTTTTACAGTTCATGAAGAGAAAATAAAAAAATGCAAGCCCACAGTAGGCCAGAGCTCACCTAAGCAATTCCCACAGAGGTCACAAAGTTCTCTCTAAAAATAATCTACAAGTTATGAGAGCTAAGGAACAATCAACAACAGGTACTGAGATTATAAAGTCACAGACAACAACACGAATTCATGTAAGCTTTAACCTTTAGCAGCAATTAGCACAAAGGCTGTTACCTTTTTATCTAGCTTCAGCCAAGTCTGGAATCCTTTGTTGTCCACATACTGAAGACCAAAGTACCACACTTCGCGCAACCCTATTGTTTTAACCACCTGCAACAGAAAGGTCAAAAAAAGTTATTCTTTATTCTTTTTAACCGTCCACCAGAGCCACATCACCTGCAGGTGCGGGCAGCAGCCCACACTTGCCAGCCTTGCATTCTGAGTTTGACATTGAAAACCAAGATAAAAAGATGCAGTAGATGACAGCTTTGGTTCAGGCTAAGCTCCTGAAAGGAGACTCTGAGGACATGGTAAAGTGGGAGACAGCGACAGGGTGAGCGGGGTCACCATTGGCCAGCCTGGTACCCTGGCAGCAGAGGGTGTCCCTGCTCCCTGCGTTCACCTGCACCGAAATCCCTCGCTGGGGAGCAGGAGCAGGAGCTCGCTCCTCGTGCCAGAGGCAGGACGCAGCTGGCAGGGGCCACAGCTGCTGGCAGCCCCGGCCGCTCGGAGGAGCCTCCCTGCCAGCCAGGGACCCGCGTTCGGCGGCACAAAGCAACCCGGGATCCTGTACACGGTTGCTACAAGAAGCTCTCATTTTGGCTTTTGCAAATTCAAACAAGCTGCAAGTAATCCCAAGCCAGGAGTGATGTAAAAGAACTACCTTCAGAGTCCAACACTAGGAAAAAAATCCCTTTATACACTGTAAGGACCAACCAAACTAAAGACCCAGAGAGATCCTCACTGCCAGGGTGGCAGCGAGGGGCAGTGCTTGGACATGTTCCTTATCCGCAGAGCAGGAGGCAGCCTAAGAAGCTCCTGAGCCCTTCCTGCTCCCGCCCACTGGCTCCTGCTGCTCAGTAGTTGCAGCCGGCTCATCTGCCTGTGGGGCTGTGCACTAGACAAAGCCACTGCATGAATAAGATCTCTGCAGATCCACTACAAACGCATCATGTTTCACCCTTGCTGTTTACAGCACCACTGATGCCAGGGATCAGCCCTTCCACGCTGCCTGCGCCCTCGGAACAAGCGCTTCCAAAGCCTGTGCATCCACAGCAGCCTTTGCTTTAACTCCCCTTAAATTTTCTGACCGATGAGCTAGAAATACTCAAGAATTTTCCTGTGAAAAGGGATGTGACGGGAATGAGGAAAAATGCACCATTCTGTTGAGAAATCCAAGAAGTATTACTCACATGGCACCATGATTAATAGGCAATTGATAAAGCTTAGTGATGTGAACACACCAGGGGAGTTCCATAGAAATTAGTTGGAAAAATGCCAAGCAAACACTATTTTTTAAGGATAAAAAGGTCAGTGTCCCACATTTGAAGAAGCAGAATAGCTCCTTAACTGAAAACTGTGGGATATATGCATCAGATTGATGTATATATTCTACTTGAGCAGGGCCATAGGTGACTAGCTAACATTAACCTTCATGTAAAAACAAACTAAAAAAGCAAACAGCTTTTTAGAAAGACACAGCATGTAAAAATATTTTGGCTTTTACTCCACAGAACTATCACATTTTCTGACGCTTCTAAAATCACATCCAGCTCCCAGAACTGCTTTTGCTTCATCTAGCAGAAAAGTGGTGGTATTTCAAGCGTGGTACTTCCTATTGCGCAAAACCAGTGTTGCAAACGTTGTTAAAATGAAGCACTGAATAAATCAAGCTATTGTTAGCAGCTCATTTTCCTTGTTACTTGGAAGTTCAAAAATAATAAATAAATAATCCTATAAATTAAGACATAGCAAGCTTAAGAGTCTTAGTGCCTCAAGTTTTTCCCGAAACCTAAGGGTAAGGAAGGAGGAAGCGTCAAGCCATTTGGGGTCAAGCAATAAGAGCAATATTGTGCTTGTTTCCAGTTACCAACTTATATCCTGGGAAATGATTTGTAAGCTGCCTCCATGACAAGGCAAGGAAGAACACAAACCAAGACATTTCTTAGGTCAAGACATGGAGGCTCAAAAGAGCACATCTGCCCATTCCACCACAGGGACAAACACTTCCACACTGCATAGGACAGGTTACAGCAACAACCTATGGAGGTGGGGAGAAGGCCACGGCCCAGCTGGGCTACTTTACAACCTACATACTCTACAGTGGAGTCTAGGTCCTTTGTATGAAGGATTTCAGAGATCTCACAGAAGTCAATAGCACTCCTGTGGAATAAGCAAAGATGATTTGTTTTTGCAGGACACCCAAACCTGGTCTAAGTCTTCTGAAGCTAGAGTTTAAGCTGCCCTCCTTCCACAGTGCTAAGTCAGTTCCTCTTCACAAAAGAGCTTTCAATTCTTTGGCCCTTTTGCGCTTTCTTGGCCACATTAGCTGCGCCCAACTGTGACTGCCTAAAGAAACTGCCCACCCACTTGTGCTGTCAGCAGCTGCACCAAGGCACGGGCTCCCCAGGCTGCTGCCAGTGGCACAAAGTCCCTCTCATCCACCTGAATCTTTGTGCTGCTGCCAGAAAGGCACAGAAGTCCCGTGGCCAGCCAAGGAGGGGCACTCCAGGATATTCCCGGGCCCATCACGCTGTCCTTGCAACACCTCAGAACAACACAGTGCCACCTCTGCAAAGCTCTCCCTTGAGCAGAGCCCAACTGAATAGACACAAGTTTTACCCACCCTGCCCACCATTTTCAGGGAGTTATGGCCCCCCTTAAGTGCTGGATATACCTCACTAGCAAAGCCAGCAGCGCACAGGGACACAGCCTGAGTGACCTGCCAGCTGGCAGACACACCAAGCAATCAGCTTGCAGCTTTTAAGAAAAGTCTGCTGCTTTAATGCCCTTTCCCTCCTCCCCTGCCCTGCAAAGTCCAAACTGGGCCCCTCCCCTTACCTGTGAAAACCTGTTGGTGCCACGGGCTTTATTTGAACCTAAACTCCACCCAAGATAAGGCTCCTGGAGGAGGTGCACGGCCCAAGTGGCTGTGGCTGTTCTGACAGCTTCTCTTCACCTTGCCCTGTTTGAGGCTGGCACAGCTTTACCCGTACACAGTAGCACACCCAAACAATGGAAGGATCCTGGAAAGACCTTCCACTCCCAGATTTTAAGCCCATCCCAAATTGCTATGAGGTGATACTCAATTCCCAGGTGCTTGCTGGCAGCATTTCACTCTGTCTTTGGGAGGTCACAACCATAGAGAGAACTTGGATCTGAAGCAGCCTCCCTTTTCCTATGTTCTCAGGAGTCCACACTTCTCAGCTAGAGGCCAAGGTAGTAGCTTCTCCTCTGACAGAAAGAAATGACCTTGACTCTTTTACGAGATACAAACATTAGTGATATAGAGGCAAAATCCTTGTTGAATCGTAGCCAAGGTGCACAGGACACATCGGAACATACAGTCTACACTATTCCTTTAATTTAAAAAAAAATTTTAAAAAAGACTGGCTTTCAGTCATTTAGCTTGCTGTATCCTGAAAAGACAAAACTGAGTTTTCTGGTTTTGGGGATTGTGGAAGAAAGGGGAAGTAAATCACCCAGATGCAAGGATAAGTAGTAAGAAATGAAAGGTCAAAGGTTCAATAATGATGTAGATGTTTCATATGCATTTCACAAAATTTCCAATAGCTTCATGAAGTTCATCCCACATTAGTAATAACCAAATGAACTAAAGCAGGGAATTTAATGCTAACTATACTATTTTTAGTACTAGATTTTGTACTGTGAAGCTTTGCAGAGATCATAATCTCATTTCCTTTCATTCCTTCCAAGAAATCACTGATTTCCCCCCCTCCTTTTATTTTGGTGAATAGCTCTCATTGGAAATCTGCACAGTTGTCATAAGTCTGGAGAGTTACTGGATTTACTGGAATTAGAAATGTTACTGACAAATCAAGGGAAATGATTCTGTTCAGCCAGCTCCGCCTCCTTGAGTTAAAGTTCAAGCACCCTTTGCTATCAGGGCTAGCAGAAGACAAGCAGAGAAACACAAAAACTCCTGAAGTTCCATTAGGAATATCTAAAAGTAAGCTTAAATATAGCTTAAATATA
>JAUBOD010000288.1:97172-130187 GCA_032353885.1 Nothura maculosa | reverse complement strand
TTTTTTAATAGAAAGTGCTCTTTGTTCAATTTAGCTGTCTTCACCTGATCCTTTTGCAGGCTCATCTCCCAACAGGCTGGCATAGTTCTTAATGCAGTAGCAGGAAGAGCAGCAGTAAGAGAGGAGAGGGACGAGGCTGTTCATGTCCTCCACTTCAGCTTCCTTGAGAATCCCTGTAGGGAGGCTGGCCAGGTCTCTGCTTTGTCCAGCCACACAGGAGCTTCTTACCAGGTGTGCTCTATAGCTTCTGTATGTATATCACAAACTCAGGCTACATCACGAGCCTGGTTGCCTGGTACTTTGCAAAATTCAAACACCCCCTCTGGCAAGCAGCTATCTCCAATTCTGCTTCTGAAGGAATGCAGTGATATCCACCCTCATCAACCACCTCAAGATCTAAATCTAAGGCCCTTTAGAATAAAGGACATTTCAACTTGGGAACTTACAAATAAATAAAAGTTAAGCTGAATTTCAAAGCATTTTTGCCTGGTAGCTATGTTGTCTAGACATTTTTAAATACCTTGTAACACTTTATCACTCAGCACTGCTAGGAAGAAAGGTACCATTGGCCCATAACACACCTATGGGGATTTTTGCTTATTATTTTATTTATTTTATTATGAGGAAATGTAGAGACTGTAGTTAGTACCACAGCCCTATGATTAGAAGGCTGTGGGTCTGGGTTGGGGGGAAGTTGGTTAGGCAGGGGAAGAGGTAGATTTGGAATGCGGTCATTAAAAAAAAAAGACAAACACTATAGTCTGAAATGTACTTTAAGCTTAAACAACAAGAGCCCCAAACAACCCTTTACTGACCTGGTCAAACAGCTGCTTGCCTGTAGTGTTTGGCTGGATGGCAAACTCCAGCTCTGCATCCATAGTAACAACTCGAACATTGATCTAGGAGAGAAACAAAAAGCATTGTTTAACGGGAATGGAAAGCCACTTCTCCGAGCTAACACAGCACTGTGTGTACAATAGGACTGCTGGGCTTTGATGCACTACCTTAACCTTTACAATGCACACACTTAAGCCCCAATTAGATTTTTGTTATCACACTGGTATACTTAATTGGTGCACTGACTTTTCTGGCTTATCCAGATTGCTTTGCAGGTTTTCCTAATCAGTAAAGAATTAGATTGAGTTTCTGGCTAATTGAAAAGACATTTTAGAGTTGATTATTTCTAGGTCTAGAGGCCCCTGAAGAAAGGGTTTCCATGAGGGGGCAGCAAAATTGCCTGCAGGTCATCCCTTGGATTACAATGGGTGCTAATGACTAAATTAAATTTAAGATTTACAGTTTAACCCCCATTTATATTAGAGTTGGGATTAATCTGAGGTTTTAAGGGCAAAAGATTGCAGATTATTCTTACCAAGCAATCAGCATTGATCCAATAAACAGTTGTTCTTACACTCAAAAATCTACTCAGCTTACAGAAACAGCAGTTACGGGTATAAGTGATAGCAGGGTTCACTAAGAGCCACTGCTTTTGAATAAACACCATAAGAAGATTTATTGCAATGGCAGATGCAAAGAGAAAGGCAGTACCCAGAAGGGTTAACTGGTGATCAGAAGTGGTTCAGTTGTAGGTAACTGGGAGAGAAAAGCAACAGCCAAGTGCAAGGAAGGAGCAAATCAAGCCATCTTCTCACTCCTCTCTTTTTTTTGAAGAAATTCAGCAGTCTTCATTTTAGCGATGGGGGTTTGGGGAAAGAGAAAGACTGTTGGTTTCTAAGAGCTCCCTTCTCCAGCTGGGATCCAAGCATTTGGGATCCAAGAGGAAGCATGGCAGTACACTGAAGCATTTTCTTCAAGCCTTAAAAAACAAAGCTTTCCCAAGCAGTGTTTTGAAGAGAGCAGAGGAGACAGACTTTAGATACCAAAGCCTCCAAGGACACCTGGGACCTGCAGCAGAAATTATTTTTTGTGTTCTCAAAGGGGCTGAAGGAGCAGCAGAATAAAGAGGAGTTCCCTATTGTGCAGACAAGCCCCCAGCCATATGACAGGCAGAGTAGAGAGGGCACCTCTAATAATTGTAAATTCAACTGTTTGAAGACTGCCTTGGAAAATCCTGGAGATCTTCTTCCTACACATTGAAGCCTCTTTCCTCTTAAAATTTAAGTCTTGAATACAACCAGAATATTATGGTTTTGAGCATTTTTGTACATATTTCCTGCAATCACTCCACCCCAAATGCTGGCCTCCAAGGAGATGGTAACGCAGGAGGCAATGAGAGCTTACACCACCTAAAACCCTGGTAGAGACAATCTGAAGAAGCTTTCATGCCCGCCAGGCAAAGAGGCAATCGAGGCTGCATTCGTTTCATACCATACGAAACTCTCCATGGCACCAAGGCAATTAAATCAAACCCCAGGATGATAAGCAATTCAGGATACTGCTGGGGAGCGACAGGGAACAACTCAGAGTAATTACTATCAGCAACAAAAAGAGCAAGATGGTTAAGATAATTTCCGCTGGTGGAGTCCTGCTTACCCTAGGAAAGGGTAGGCAGGCCACGTGCAAGGTCCCTAGCAAATCCTGGCACTATCCCAGGACTAAAAGAGCAGCCATAACCAGAAAGAAAGCAGCTATTGTTTCAGAACACGAGTAGGAAAAAAAGAATGTGACAGTTACACATAAGAGTTTTTAATGCACGTAATAGGCCATAAATCTTAGATGGTAAAGCCTAACTTCCCATTTGGTAGACTGACGTGGTAAACTTTCTGATTACGCTTTTATGCCCAAGACTAACACACTTGAGTAAGAACTAGGGCCTCTAGGAGATTTGTTTTTGTGGCACTAAAACATTATTTTTTCTAATACATAGGGCTTAGCATAAGGGCTTTCATCTTCCTCTTATGATGTGTAAAATTATTAATAAATTTGATCCAAAATGGGGATAAGCTGCAGAGCTTACTCCACGGACCTTTACTGAATATTAATCCCACAACTTCAGACTGTTCAGGTTTAGCCATTGCCCATGTTACCAATTGGGAGAGTAGAATTAAAACGAAGGGTGGAAATGGAGAGAACTTAAGAACATAGTCTAGATAATGCAGAATGCTTTGGGCTAGAAGTTACAGTGGTTAGAATAGGCTCTTTCTTGCTTTTAGCAGTGCACTCATGTTTTGCACTTATTAGATCATCTCTTCTAAGGCTGAATCAGTAGTTCAATCCATGGGAGAGAGCAGCCTTTCAGAAACTGGGCACCACGCAGGCATCTAGCCTGGAAAATTAAGACTGTCATTTGAAAAACAGATTCAGAAAACACTGCCTCTAAAGGAGGCAAAACAGACAAACAAAAACATGAATCATAAGAGGGAAAATAAACAGCAGAACTTACTCCATGGACCTTTACTGAACATTAATGTCATAACTTCAGACTGCTCAGGTTTGGCTGAAACATTACCTCACCACATTGCCTTTTAAGGAGGCAATGTAGGCAAGGTAGGAGCCCAAGAAGACACCACCTTTGTCCCCTCACATAAGTGCACTATTCCCTGGCATGCTGGACACCAGTCCAAACTGTACCTATATAGTGTCCTGACATCTGTGCTTGAGCTTATGGTTCAGAATGCTTCTAGTTGCTGCCAATACAGTACCTTTGGATTTGACCACCTATCGCCTGCCTTTGACTTCCACTGTCAGATATTGTGCCCTGAAGGGGAAAAGGAGGATTGGGGCAGGAACTCCTGTCCACTCGAGCCCATATACCCAGTAAGCCATATCTGGGCATTTCATATTCTGAATGGGGGCAATGGGTACAAGTTGAAACCCAGGGAATTCCATCCCCATGTGAAAAAATCTTCACTGTGAGGGTGACAGAGCAGTGGAACAGGCTGCCCAGGGAGGCTGTGGAGTCTCCTTTTCTGGAGATCTTCCAAACCCGCCTGGATGCCGCCCTGTGCCCCATGCTCTGGGTGTCCCTGCTGGAATAGGGGGGGGTTGGACTAGATGATCTCTAGAGGCCCCTTCCAACCTCAACCATCCTGTGATTCTGTGAAATTCAGTTGCTCTCAAGTTCACTTGCATCATAATATGGCTCAGTGAAACCATGAAGTTGTGTCATTTTAAAATACTATGCAATTTATTTCCACCAAATCCATAAGATAAAAGGCAGCAAATACCAACTTACACACAACAGGAGAAACCAGTACTTTATGGCCATGTCCTTATCATTATTGAGCTCTAAATACCTCAGACAATACTCAGGAATGCCTCCTTCCTCTTCCCAAGGTGGAACAAACACTAGAGTCTCTTAAATAGCAGGCTTGCAAATGCAAATGCTAGTGGAAATACCTTTCCAAGCTTTGGCAATTAGCACTGCCATAATGGAGAAACCCAGATAAGCCTGCTTGCTTTCTGTAGTCGCCGAGTATCTGTAATCCTAGGTGAGTGGGTAGCGCACGTACATAGATCAACCACGTAGCACAGAGGGCACTGTGTTTTCCTAAGCTCAGCACACACTGTGAAGCAGGTTTACACACTCCTCGCAGGACTTCTTGCACGTATCCACACTATGTGGATAGCACATGGACACAGGGCCTTTGCAGCAATGCAGAGCAAGCTGGAAGCAGCCAGCATAGTCTGCATTCTCACTTCTGCACGGCTGCGCGCAGTTCGGCTCTCCCCACATCAGCAGCAACACTACTGCCGCTCTAAGAAACAACAGACAAGCTTTCCCCAGGCTTTACAGTGCACCTGGAAGGGCAAAGTAATCCCATTTCAACCTTAGCAACCAGACCTCTTTATAGACGTGTTTGCTGATTAGGTTTCTGCTAATAGGAAAAGTGATTTCACGTAGCAGCCCTAGCAAGGGCACCAAAACTGCTCTAGGTTCATTTACAGATTGTGCACTAGTGTTTGTTGGTTCCAGGTCCAACAGTAAAGAAAGAAAATCACACTGACAGCTCTCTGTTTGATGACAGATACTGGACTGCAAGTTGATAACTTAAACATAGTTCCAGCTCATGGAAACTACTTGGGGAAAATTCTCAATTTCCATTAGGGGAAAAGCCTACAGGCTTCAGTCCTCAGATTTTCTTGTTGTCATTTCAGGGTCTGAATCTCTCTTCTACAAGAAACGGAAGGCAACACCTTGCAGTTCAAAGACTGAAGAGGGAAGAGGATAGTTCTGGGAAAAGAGGTGGCTTAAATGACTCAAGGAAATGGAAAACTGTTAGATCAATTTATTATATTATCCTTCAGTATTTATAAAACACCAACATGTCAAGACCACAGCACCTAGAGCCAGCTCTGTTTCTTCTAACAAGGTAACTTGCATCATGGATGAAGCCTAATCTAGGAATATATTTGATGTTGTCTCATATGGCATAGACCTACATCTGAGCCATGTGAAATTACTACACCTGACTAACAAGTTGTGTACCTAAATTCTGCGTGGCTTCTGTCAGTCAGGAGACAGTTTCATCAATACCAAGCCAATATCAATCTTCTCTGGTCCTGCAGGATTGATAAAGTGAGACTTCTCTCCCAGATGGATTCAGCACCTACATGATACCTTCAAAGTACCTACAAGACACCTGAAGGACACACGTACTGACCTTTGCTGACCAAGGTCCAGAAGTGGGGCAGGCAGATAGTGAGAGTAAGAATATATGGCTAAGTATTTCCATGATGTCTGGGAAGACAGAGAACATTTACAACTGCACACAGCCTAAAACTAGAAACAAGATGTTTAAGAGGACAGGCCTATGATTCAAAGATCTTGGTAAGTCAGAGAAATAGCTAGAAGGTTTGCGCTGGAGGAGGTGAGAAAAGGCCAAAGACAAACAAGTGAACAAATTACAGGCTGGCAAACAATGGGCTACAGCAGGTCGGGAGACAAGGATGTGGTCTGTTGTAATCCCTGGACAAACATCACATTTCCCAGCGTGATGCTATTACACAGAAGGAAACATTGCATTCTTGGGCATATTTGTCACAGGAAGCTTTGGAGAAGGTGGCTATTCTGCTCTGCTTGCCTGACAGCTTGCCAACTGGAATGCTGTTATCCAAATTTGGATGTCTTTTTGGAAGGGGGCAAAAGTTACTCAAGGGAAGTTAGCATTAGATACAGGTCAGTATTTTTTTTCTAAACTGTGTGAAACAATGAGGTTTGTTAGCATGTCACTGATTACAGATCCCTTCCAAAAGGGAGTAATCTGAAACATGAAATGTTTACAGCAAATAGAATTAGTAACTCTTTAAGTCAACAAAGAAGAAAAGAAGAAATCTTATTTTGCAGGCATAACTGCCCCCATACAACCTTGAGACAACATAGCTTGCACCTGCCCCTATCCTGGAGTGATTTTCTTGAGACTCTCCATAACACTATCCTTGAGAAGCTAAAACCGGAGGACATTCTTGGGACACCATTTCTTGACTCTGAGACTGGGGGAGATGTATGAAGGGCAAGAGGCCTTCAGCATGAAACATGCACACCTTTCCTCTCACACCAGAACCCTTCCAGCGCTTCCTGCCCAAGGTCTTGTGCTTCAGAGAGGTGGCAGCACAGCAAAATTGCCCTGAGGACCTCACTGATACGGACTTAACTGACCAGACCACATTTACACAAGTACGTTGTGCTGACTTAAGCAACCTTTCTCAGTATACCGTGCTAAATCAGAGAGACTTGTTTACGAATCAAAGGATGTGTTCAGTTTCAAATAGTCTTTCAGCATTCTCTGCCTCTGATCAGCTCTGTACCGTTACTTGTAATACTTCTATGCAGTCATAAAAGCCAACCAGTGCTCTGCTCAGAGAAAGATCTTTCCCCAAAGTTTCCCTCGCCTCTTTACCCACAGACTGCATCATTCTGACTCCAATGACAAAGCAGTTTAAAAAACAATGCAGAATTTCCCTAGGTTTTAATAAGGCATGAAAGCAACATAATCAAACCCTGAAGTTCCCATGTCCTTTAGTTTTAGAGATCCCAGGCACTTTTCACACAAAATACTTAACCTCACTCTCTCTGAGGCCTGTTGGAATAGTTTATTTTCAACACAGGGCAGGAATACACAGGAGGGTTTAAGACATTCTGCTGAAAAAAGATGACTAACACCCGTTCCACGGAAGCCCTGGTGCCGTGTGGTATCTCGCTAGGGCGGCAGGAATATTTGCATACAAGCGGCAGTTATTTCCGTTGGCCACGCCCAGGTGGTTCCCTCGCGCTCCTTGCGCACGCAGCGGCCCGCGACACGGCTCAGCAGCCATCCCAGCACAGCCCACAGCACAATCGGCCCTTTGTACCGAAGGGATAATGCACACGGAGACTGCAGGCCACTGGATCAAGCTCCTTCATACCCAGACTGTTTTGTCATGACAGCTGTTGTATCCCATTAAACACAATGAAGCTGCAAGACTAAAGCTTTCCATGGGACGTTTAAAGAAAACTCCCACAACTGATCCACAAACAAGCTTTGTTTCAAGAAGTCATTCAGCGTCACGAAGGAATCAGATTGTTGTCTTGCACAAGACAGAGGTGTCATCACGGGGTGAACTGTAGACGATATCAAGGTTTAAGCTCCTAAATTTTATTGCCATTTCAGAATTTTTTAAAGCCATTTAGCCTCTTCAATACTTATGACAATCAGCTACATAAAGTAACAGAAGTCCACACAAAGAAAACTGTTTGGAAAGCTTAAGTACAGAACAAGTTACAGAGAAGCTGCAATTCACAGTACCAAGTCTCAAACCAGACTACTGTCTAAAGACACAAATAACAGAAGTAAAAATATAACAGCCTCAGATTTTCCATGAATCCAGACCCCAACATTGGTGTCTCTTATTCCAAGGTTTATGAAGCAGCACCAATTCTAAAGAGCAGTGCATGTGTATGAAAAGCCTCAAACTAATTTTGAAGAGTCAAAGATCTGACAGATTTTCACCTTGAGATTAGGTAACTACACAGCTTTTGAGCACAAAGTATTCTATGCCTTTCTGGTAAACCCAATATGAACAGAATAAACAACACTATTATTGATATACACATATACACACACACAGATTATTCTTCTGAGAATGAAGGCTGGCATGCTAGATTTGGGGGCAGGAGGATAGAAATGCGAGGAGAAGCTATGAACTACCTCCTCTAAGGATTATGCCTGAGAGTTTGAAGGGAACAAAAACAGCTCCTCCCTCGTGCAGACACCACAAGATGGAAAGGAAGATTTTGTTTGTTTGTTTGTTTTTGTCAGAAGTGAACTGGAAAATATCAAGGCTTTTCAAGGGCACAGAATGATTCCCATGCAAGATGCAACTAGGCTGGTGAGGACTTTGAACTTGCAGGAAAGTTAGCTGAGGTTAGGACGTAAGTGCGTAAAAAGTCATGAATGACACAGATAGAGTGGATAAAGACCAAGGATAAGGACAGCCTCTATCAACCAAATTAATAGGGGCCATCAAAGCTGGTCAGTTCAGAACAAGTTAAAGCAGTTCTTCAAATAACGCTGTAGCAAGTAGTTTTGTAGATAACCTTCACACTGCTTGAAAGCTATCTACAAAAGCCTTTGTTGCAGCGTGCTACAGATACCAAAGTTTGCATGGTTTCAAGGGGAGACTGGGCAAATCCACAGAAATGCATTTAATAACTCCGTATACAGAAACTTCCAGGATCCAATACATTGAACTCCGAACAAGAGCAGCAGTACATACCCTCTAATCCTCTTCCTTACTTCTTGGCTTCTGGCCAGCACCAGAGGCCAGGTGAGAGGGGCTTTGTGCCTGACCTGGCAGGGACACCTGCGCTCTCAGAGCAGGGAAAGTTCACTGCAACGTAATGAACTGGGCTGCCCACGTAACTACGTGCTTTTATTTTGTGCCCTAGCTATGAATGTTTGTCGCAATGGGGCCTGTTGACTGGATAAATCATAGTTTTACCTGCTTCACAGGCAGGTCTTTGCTTTATCTTAAGAGCTTCCCTAGGACATATTGCATAGCATTTGCAAAATTTATGAGTGGGATTATATGATGTGATCACCTGCGACTGCAGATCAGCCTGATCTGTTTCCCATGTATGTTGGTGCTTATGCTTCCAGGCAAGATACTATAAACAGTATGCAATAGCTACTGTTTGCTCCTAGATAAATGTAAGCTACTGCAAGTCCTCAAATAGCAGCTAAACAAAAAGGGATTGCTCTTGAGAAATCATAAGTAATACTGACTGGAAAACTGTCTGGAAAGATCAGCAAGACAACCCTTCTGATCTATAAAATGGCATCAGGACTGTATCCCTTCTGATATGAAACTTGCCACAGGTACTTCACTACTGAAGTGTGAACATAAAACAAAAATGCACCAGTGATTCCCAAAATGATAGATTGGGCTGGGAACAGGAAAAAAAAAATTTTTTTGGAAGTGCATCTGCAAGACTACACTAGCTTTTAAGGGGAAAGTTTTTCTTTCCCACACAGAGATCACTGAATTTCAATAAGCAAACACCTGCCCATTCACATCACATACTTTGTGCATCAGCAACTGGCTGCAGTTCCTTCAAATAAAGCAATTTCATCTTAGCATCTCAAAGGCACCAGAGGGCTATAAACTACCTTGTGTAGGGGATCCCAGCATTTCTCCCACTGGAATTACACAACATGCATCCACACGCAACAGTGGTTGGGCATCAAGCAGCAAGATTTCTCGTTTGCTCAGGTAGAAGAGGAATCCTCCATTTAAATTCTTACACTCTGTTTTTTCTATTTTAATTGACAGCTGATAGTGTCAGCTCAGTCTCAGGTGAGTACATGACTGCTAGCCACATTCTCTTGAAGATAAGAACAGATGCAAAGAAGTTATGTCACACAGCTACTAAGAAGTAAGGACTAGAATGAGAAAGAAAATTTCTCAGAAAATGCCTGCAGATTTAGTCACTTCAGCCACGAGCTGCACTTCACTGCACACTGAAAGGAGGCTCCCAAGGGAGCATGCAAAGCAGCCATAATGTATGTTTTACCAGCGCACAGTGCGGCTCAGTGATCTCAGGCAGCACTGCCTCCCTTCAAGGTCAATCGAGTGATTATGGGATTTACAGTGCACATAAAGCTCCCTGGACATGAAGTGCCAAACAGGAATATCATCGATGCAGGAATGTTTAGTGGCCATCAAGAAGTCTTGTTCTCAGGGTCCTGACCTACTACAGCTGTTTTTTTTTAGTGGATAGAGAAGGATGGGCATGGTGGGGGAGGGAAGGAGGAGAGCAGAAAGGCTTATCTCCACCCTCTGCCCTTTAAGAAGGCTAAGAAATTCTTTAAGTAGTGACTAACACAACAGTTAGCACACTTGATTTCTCGGCAGCAGCTAACATCCCAGAACAAACTGACCTCAGAAACACTTCCTTACTCAGCTCATACTCTAATTTGGTTTTAAGCACCATTATGAGCTAACTCTCTTATAATTTTAAGTCATCTGTGACCTACTCCCCGAATTTACTATTAATAGAATTCATTACCTTCCTTTCACAGCCATGAGTGGGAGTATTTAAGCAGGGCAAACATAAGCTTCCCTTCATTTTGCACCAGAGCACACAATTCCTGGTGTTAAGCACACCAAACACCTTATCACTTGATGGCGCAGTAGATCCTTACATGGAAAGGATAAAAATTTATTCCAGGCTAAACCTGTAGCTAGCAATCCACGAGTGAAGTGTTTTTAATATGCTTTTGATAGCAGTATTATGCTTCTACAACTATGAACACTCAAAAATGGCAAATTGAGATGATGAGCTTTGGGTTATGAAAAAAAAAAATCTTTTGGTTTTCAGTGCAGTTACCCCAAAATTCTTGGAATAAAGGGAAGATTCAAACCAGTCCTGTGCAGAGTTCCACCTCCTGCACTTGGAAGGCAGGCACTCGGTGTCCAGACGGATTTGGCCGCTCTGGGTTATTGCGTCTTTTTGGAAGGAGCGCCTGGCGCTACACCTGCCTCCCTCCTGCAGGGCAGCCTGGCTCACCTCAAACGCCATAAGCTGTTTACAGAGTGCCAGAGGCCTGCCTGAGGGCTTGTGTGCTGCTTCCAGCTCTTTTCCAGGGTTCATGTTTAATCCAACATCGAGCCTGCCTGAGGGCTCGCGTGTTGCTTCCAGCTCTTTTCCAGGATTCATGTTTAATCCAACATCGAGCAGGTATGGAGGACTTGTCTAGCTCTAAATGCCAAGCGCACCAGCTTGTCATTAATAACAGGACTGGCAAAAACATTCTGCGTCATCAGCTCCTGTCCCCTACTCCTACAGGCGGCTGCATTAAGCTGTGCCTTGCTGAGCTCTGTCTCTAGTTGTTAAATCCTTGAACAGACTCCCAAGGCCACCAGCAGGGAACTGCAACCTATGTTGAAGACCATAACTCAACAGTACCTCATATTAATATATTTCCTTAAAGAAATCCCATACATTGTAGCTCTCATGGACAAAGCAGTCATCTCTATTACTAATTTACTCACATCCTTCTATTTCATATCCCCACAAATTATCTATTGAAATAGGACCCCATTACCCCAGTGCATCAGTCCTCTCCAAACAGTGAGCCCTACAACAACAGCCCAGCAGCTGGGCATTAGCAGGTTTCATTAGTATGCTCAGCTTTAATTGCCTGTTTTCAGAAAGTTTTAGATAAGGTTTCCTCTTGGTATTATCCACGTGTGCTCCCTGTGCCAGACTGCACTTCCTGCTCTCCTCTTTGAACAGTTTTACTCACTCACAAGCACTGCATATTCTTGTGTGACATTACACCCAACTCTCCCCTGCAGCTTAAATAAAGCTAAACTCATTGCTTGTCAATCTAAGTGCTTTTCTTTTGTCTCTCCCCCCTGGTAAGAGGGGATAAGAAATGCACCTTGAATAAGGTAACAAAGAATACTGATAGGTCAGATCAAATTAACAGGGCTACAGAACAGGTATCATGTTTCCTTCTCCTCCTGTAAGCAATGTTCACCAGACCCTAGTCACACATTACTGGCCACAGTTTATTAGACCTGTTGTTTTGCAAAAAGACATGATTTAGCTGAAATGCTGCCCCTTCTATCCCTCTAACAATAGGAATAGGCTAATGCCATATGCACGTAGGGAAAACACATCAAGCAGAGACACTCCAGTAAGGAAAAGGGATGCAAAGTTGATCAAGGAAGATGTTTATTTAGCATTTATTTTCACACAGTACAGCAAGATTTGGACGAGATGATACCTCTTGTATTTCCTCATGCAATACCATACCATTCGTGTAACATAATTATCACTGTCTATGCTAGATGAAACTTTGAACTGTTGATGAAATGCAGTTCTCTGGTGAAACAGAGAACAGTTCTCTCATGACTTTGTACCAAAAAACCCCACATACTTTAGACTACTGAAGAAATCTTATTACTTTGTTAGTATCACCCTTTGCAGAATGTTCATGCCAAATTACAAATGGAAGCTACCTGAAAATGTCTATATAAAATATTTTATTTCAGAATTATTTTCTAGATTATTACAGTTGATTTTCAGGCATGCATCAGAAAAAAAGCCAAGTAATTACTACTAAATGTGGCCACATAATCTGGAATGCAGTCTTGGGTACTCGACTCAAATAAAAGACAACTACTTTTCTGGTCTTAAGACACATGCTGATTAATGTTAAAAAAAACTTAAAAATGGGTAAGCTCTGCTTGAGTGCCTATTAATAAAACAGAAGCTCCACAATAATTTAGTGCTTTTTTTTGCCAAAGTTTTGCTTATTGATTAGAAATCAAGATTTAAGATGAAAATTGTAACTATGTTGTCAGCCTTCATGAATAGCACAGCATGAAGTCCACAGGCAATGCATTTAGCTATGCCAAGCAGGAACAACCCATGCAAACAAGCACAGAAAACAAATACTGAGCATCCATGTCAAATATTGAAGAGAAACTAAAATAACCCCCCTGTGCTCTCTGAGAGTTCACATTGCTGCTCTTTACACGCACCAGAGGCTGCCCTGCAAATGGAGAGGAATCCCATTTAGCTGTATTAACACAAATGAGCTGGGCTGGGAAGGATCCAAATTCATCACCTCAATGCGAAAGAGGCAGCTAAACAATGCATTTTATTTTAATAAATCTCTGCAAGCTCTCCCCCCTCCCCCCCATTTACATCAAGGTGGCAGTTAACAATACTGATAAGCAGCTTAAGTGCAAATTACAAAAAAGTGCTTATACTATACAAGAAGATATTGCCACACCATCTTGTCCATAAATCCCAGCCAGCAGGTCACATGTCCCTGAAGTTATCGGAGTACAGCTGACAACTGCCCTTCCCCTGTGGCTTTCACCATCCACCCATCACCATTTTGTCTCCGCGTTAGTCCCTGAGTAGTCAGCCAACAAGAGAAGCTGCCATATGAACATCTACAAGGAAATACAAACACAGCCGGGCCAGGAAAAAGATTGACATGGCTGTGTTTGCCCCCATACCCACCATTTCCTCTCATTTTTGAGATTTTTTTCTTTTTTTTCTTTTGTTTTTCCCTCTCTCCTTTAGAGCACATTAAAGTATTTTTCCAAATCAATCCATGCTTTTCTGTATGAAATAATCCTAGACCAGGACTTCAGACTATTCTTGCTATTCAGAATATTCCATTGAGGGCAGCCTGCATAATTAGCAAATGAATAATAATGCAGATAACACATGCATGCACACAATTGTATGCCGTTGCTTGGTAAATTATGTGTTTTCTACTCCAATCTGCAGAAAGGCCTTTCAGTAGACAGTTTTATTTACACTAATATAGCCCTACTGCTGAAATACATATAGGGGAGACTAACAATACGATTTTAAAATGATCGCATTAGTTTTTATTGCTGGACTGCAGAGCAAGTTAACCCAAGCACCTCTTTTCTGAAAGAGGATAAACGTTACAGTGATAAAACATTGATTGCTTATACCTCAAAGATAAGTTTGTTCACTCCCTTTTCATGAAGATGTGCCTAATAGTAACAAAAATCCTTGACTGGATTGCATTTTAAGAAATATTACCTCTAAAAAGAAAAAAAAAAAAAGCAGCAATAACAAGGTCCCCTTATGTCCTTCAGCGTTAAGGAACATGTTTGCTCCAGTGACTCTTCAGGGCTTTATATTAGGTAGCAGATCCTCAGAAGAACCAGCATTTCTAACTGTAGAATGGTTTTTGTAGTTGTTGCCTTTTTTTTTTTTAAGCACATCTGTAACTGAGGAACAGCCCAGATAGAGGAAAGAGACAAATGAAAGGGGCGCCAGATATGTTCAATATAAAAAAGAAATGAAAAAGGAAGAGAAGAAATGAAGACCTTCCCTTTTTCCTCTTTTCCCTGATAATGAGCAGTAGGGACCTGTAACAGGTTGCACCTGTGGCATTGCAGTGCAATAAAGAGGCCCCAAGAATCATCTCTGTAAGATCACCAAACAATAAAACTGAAACGCCTTGCACCCTCACGGGCACACACGTGTGCTTCCTATACACACAAATGCTCAGAGCACATTGATATTCGGAGCAAGTTGGCACAGCTTTGCCATCTCGCTGGGAGCATCCAGGGGAGGAAGGACCCGCCCAAGAGGTCTGTTTTGCCAACACGGGAAAATATCCCGGGAAACGGAGTAATCCAGGTGGTCGCTTCTTGCTGCCGCTCCCGCGGCTCCTCTTCTCCTCAGGGCGGCGGGTGCCCGAGGCGCCCTCGCCATCACCGCGGCTTAAGCAAAGCCGTTAAACCGCTTCGGCCGCGGCTTCTGCCTGGGCGAGGCTTTATTTACTTATTTCCCACTTTGGTCCTGGAGATTTGGGGTTTTTCCCCCCCCACCCTCCACGAGCGATGGGCTCCCACGGCACCGCTCCAGCGCTGCGCGGGACTCGACACTTTCCGGGGATTTGGGGGCAGGAAAACGCCCCGTCCGCGCAGGCGGCGCCCGCGCAGCCCCCGCGGCCCCGCCACGACCCCCGGCCACGGCACGGAGCCCCCGGCGCCCCCCGCTCACCGGCTTCGGCATTTTCGCTGGTGCCTCTTCCCTCGCTCCCCAGGCAAAGGCTCATGCAGCAGCTACCCCGCCTCAGCCGAGCGCCCTGTCAGCAGCAGGATAAGGAAGGAGGAGGAGCCGCTCCCGGCCACGGCGACAGCCCCAAGTGCGGCGCGGGCGGCCCGGCCGCCGTTAAGTAACGCAGGTGGAGCCGCCGCCGTGACTCACGCCCGCCCGCCATGGCCATCGCCGCGCCCTCCACACCGGCCTCGCCCAGCGTGCGGGCAGCCGCGACGGGGCCCAACCTTGGAGTGGCCCAGACCCCGGCGGGGATCCCGGGCACTGCGGGGCTGTAGGTGCCCGGGGGCGCCGCCATCCCGCCCGGCCCCGCCATGCCGCCCGGGTCGCCTCGTCCCCCGCGACATGGCCGCGCTGCGGGGAGGCGGCCGCGAGCCGGGCAGCGGGCGGGATGGCAGCAGGCGGAGGGCAGGCTGCGTAATGGGAGATACCCACGGGATGGGCTTGTGCCCTAAACTGTCACTGCAGTGATGATGGTGTGAGGGGAAGGGTGTGAAAATCCACCCAGGCTCCACAACCAGAGAACACGGCCCATATGTAATTATTTTGGCTGCCTATGGTCTTTCATTTAAACCCAAGGAAGATTAGGGGTGAATTTACAGACGTGCAAAGGTCTGTTTGGTGTCTTGCTGCCTGTCCTCCCATGTGCCGCGGCTGCTGGCCTTGTGCAGAGCGTTGCCGCTTGTTGCAACTGTTGGGGACAGTTTGTGTTAACGGTGTCATGAGCAACAGCCCCCAGCGCCCGAGCCCTGCCTGTGTAGCTGGGCCCGGGGCGGGGGGAACAGGGCAGCCTGCGCCCGTGTTGGAGCAACTTGGGGCTGTTCCGCAGGAAGAGGCATGGGCTGGGACAGGGCAGCCACGGGTAACAGCTCGCAAAATGAAAAAGATGGGAGTGAGCCTGGAAGGTGACAATGGATGGTAGCAAAAATAGGTAGCGTTGGCAATGTGGGACTTCTTATGGAGAAGGTGGAAATAGTGTCCTGCCTTGGAGACTCCACTGGGCAACAGTTAAGGAAATTATTACTGTCTCATATCTCTGAAAGAAAGCAGAGAGGAGCTGAGCAGGACACTGACCGAATTCACGATATTGACAGTTCTGCTTCTTCCCTGGAGGATGATCTTCTGGCACTGCCGGGAGATGTGCCATCAGAATAGAGCTATGGGAATGGCAGCTCAAAACTGCAAGTGTCTGATGAAGCCGAAGAGCTTCCAAGAAAACGCCAGGGATCAAAGACTTTCCAGATGGAGCAATTCCAAAGATACTTTACTGAAATCAGGTTAATTTCACACAATATGATTTGTGAGGGGACTTTCTACTTTCTTCTATTGAGCAATAAGTTTATGCTTGGGATTAGTGCCTTACCAGCAGGATGGTACTGGACATGGACCAAACCATAATATCACTGCATTTTAAATGGAATCTGCTAAGCACAGATATTCCAAAGTACAAATTCCAAGTACAGAATACTTCTAAGAATCCATCAGCTTTTTTTCTTAGTTCCCTAAATGGTATTTCTTGGTTTTTGAGTGTGTGTGGAAACATGTAGGTGGGATATTTTCATTCCTTAACATTCAGATTCCAGTTGTGATTGGATAAAAAAAAAGCCCCAAGTAAGTGAGTGCCTGCTTACACTAGAAAGAGGTGGTTGCATAGATTTTAATGGAAGGCTCATTTCTGTACTGTGAGATTTCCATCCCGACAATTCTTTCCTATCCAAAAGCATGTACTAACATGTACTCAGACTGGATCGCCCTGGGGCTCCATGTTGCAGCAATTCCACCCTGGAATGATGCCTCATTTAACAGATCCTAATCGGATGTCTTGAATCAGTCAAACAACTATTTGTTTCCATATCTTATTTATATATCCAAGCTTAAACCTCTTATTTTATTGTTTTACACTTACTATTGCCTCCTAGCTGCAGAACTAAAGGTAGAAGGAATTTAGGTGACTAATAGCTGTTACAACATACAATCTTTAGGTTCCTGTTTGCCACCACACATAACCTTGTGCATTTCTGCTACAATCATCAGCAATGTATGAGGAGCGATACCTCAGTGGTATCCGTAACTGCTAGCTTACTCAACACAGCTCCACCCAAAATCAACCTGTGTGAACACACTAGACTTACACAGGTAAAATTGTCTTCTGTGGAAGGAACCAGAACGGTTGGAAGATTGCGGCATATGTTAGAGGCTCCTGGCCTCCTTCCTGGGTTTTTGCCTTGTGCTAGGTGTGCTTTTCAACTCCTTTGCCTGCAGAGCTGGGGTGCCTTGCTGAGCTCCCAGGTAGGCAGCATTTCAGCAAAGTCCCTTTGTCACAGTAAGAAATTCTCTTCTACAGCTGGGTCACAGGATCCTTTCTGTTTCTTTCCTCTGCCCCTTCCTGCCACAATGGAGAGGAACATTTGTGGCACTGTTCCCTTCTACCCTCTTATACAGAAGTATATAACTCCTTCACAGAAGCAATATAGCTCCCTCCTCCGTGAGAGGAGGGCAGAAAGTCCCCAGTTCTCTTGCTTTCCTGCCAGGCAGCCTATTCAGCTTGTGGAGCAGGGTCATCATGTGTGAGACTGATGCACACTCTCTAAGAATGCTTACGGTTCTCCGCCTGGATTTGGGCAGGGGAACATCAGAGCAGGGCAGAAGGGATGCAAAGCAATCAGATCCCAGCAAGACAAGGTTTGGGCCAGAACTATAAAGACAAAAAAAACCCAGATAAAAATATGCAGAAGTAAAAAGGAGAGCCTGGGAAATTTTCAAATGAAAAACTGGTGGAACTTAAGTACTTCTAAATTTAGGGACTGGCTGAGCAGGAAAGAACTTTTATACTCAGTTTATTACAGGATCTTCAATCAGGTCTCCCAGCTAAACAAAAGTCCCAAATCAAAACAATGCCAGCCTTCCCTAGTTCTGATGCTCATGGAACAACCACTTTTAAGTTTGGTTCTCAGCTACTTTGGATCTCCATTTTTTTGTAAAAACTGAGGGATGTTATTTCTGCACCCCAGGAACTGTAATGAAGAAACAAACAACAAAAAAAACAAAACAAAATTCTAGTTCTGCCTTTAGTAATCTTGTTCAGTTTCTAAAGGTAAATTTCAAAATGTCTAAGCAGCAGTAAGTGGAAACTAAAGCAAAGACTTGCACATACAAATCACCTTACATTTATGATGAGTTGTCCAGATTCATAAGTTTTTAGCAGCCAAGAGTTATTCCAGATAAATTAATGCAAATAATTGAATTAGAGATTGTTCAGAATTGTGGCTTTGCATTTTATCTCGTGCTGCATATTTATTAAACTTTCTGAAGCCTTTAGGTTACATTACTAAGACTTGCTCTAATATAACATGCTTCTAATATTGACATGCTTCATTAAGAGGTGTGTGGTAGAGCGGGCCGCGCTGTAGCACTGCCTGGGTTAAAGAGTGCAGGGTATTTGGGCCTCTGTGCAGCCATCACTACCTGTGTCCCGAGGGGCCGCCCTGCAGCCACCACCGCCCCGCGCTGCCTCTCACTCCGTCTCAGCCACAAACCTCATGTCCCATTGCCGACTACTGAACTAGTCAGTAACTGAATGGTGGCCAGTGGTGACAGGACAAGGGGAAATGGGTACAAGTTGAAACCCAGGCAGTTCCATCTCCATGTGAGGAAGAACTTTCCTGTGAGGGTGCCAGAGCCCTGGCACAGGCTGCCCGGGGAGGTTGTGGAGTCTCCTTTTCTGGAGATCTTCCAAATCCACCTGGACGCCACCATGTGCCACCTGCTTTGGGTGTCCCTATTGGAGCAGGGGATTGGACTAGATGATCTCTAGGGGTCTCTTCCAACCTCAACCATCCTGTGATTCTGTGAACTGCTTGCTTACCAGCCATGGTTAATTCAGTGTTATCAATGAGACTTGAATAGCAAGGTTTATAGAGTAACAGAATAATCCAAAATAACTTGAGTTCTTTAGATAACAAGTATAGGGATTGTCTACACAAGTCAAGTATTAGTAAAGAGCATATAAATACATATACAAGAACAGGGTAACTACTAAATACAGTATTAATAAAGAGTATGCAGAACTATATGTTGAAAAATAGTTTCATCTCTCACCCTGCATGGCATCCAGATAGGGCAGGGAAGGGAAGGGACAACCAGCCCCTCAACTGGTCTCCGAGAAGTTCCAATGTTGTCTTCCCTCTGTTTGCTTTTGTTAGGAGTTTTTATACTGTTGCCTACTAGGTGAGGATTTTTAGGGACTACTGACATCTCTGTCTTTATTTCTGATTAAAGTTTTCCTGCTTTGCTTCAGGCAGGGGCTGGAGGCCGATAAGGTCTGGGAGAAGCTAGCGTGAAGGGAAGACTGCCCTACACAGCTCTCCCCTCTCAAGGGTATTTGAGAGGCAGTGGGTCACTTCACTTCTGGCCACAATCTATGGCTCCATGGAAAGAAGCTGGTGTGAAATTGCTGTTCCACACCACCCTGCCCTATTACAGCCTTGAGGGACACTGGGCTGGATCTTACCTTTGTTGGGCCAGGCCCAGCTGCATCACTGTTCTTCAGACTGAAAACATTAACTGAATTTTGCTCTTAAAACCATTTTTTTAGCAAGGGACCTTTGTTTTTTAGCTGTCACCTCACAGCAGGGTAGCATTACTAACAATTTACAGGTGTTACTAAAGCAGAGAAGGTGGTGGAAGGACCTAGATTGCTCAGCAGGTCGGTAGCACAACCCAGTTTCTGCTTTCTTCTGTGTAATACTTCCTGTATCTTACTGTAGTCCACTAAGCCGTTTAGCCACCAAACTGTGTTTTAAGTCAGGCTCATCAAGCCTGCCTTCCCTGTTTTAAAGAGAAGACCCATTTAATCTGTTGTTCTACTTATCTTTTAGTAATGTTCCAAGTTGATGTAGCACATTTATGCATTATAAAGTATTTGTCAGAATTTACTCAAGGAAGTCCTGTTGCTATATGGTGGCTTTTGTGCCAGCTTTGATGCCAGTGCAGCTCTTTGTCAATATAGAACTTCATAAATCTGATCAACTTGGAACTGGGAATCATGGAATATGTGTCTCCTAAAATGCCATCCTTGGTTGCTCAGGCAGACTCAAAGGTTTCAAAAAAGTCAAACCTTTTCTTATAGAAGGTTTCATCCAGGTTTAGGACATCTGTCAGGTCATAGTTGGAAGCGTTTTGCAACATCCCTTCTGGCTGGTTTGCTGTTTTACTCCAATACTTCTTTTATTAACTAGAAATGTATAGTAACTAACTCTGCCCTCTTAACATTTTTCCCAGGCCATGCATTCAGCATTGCATTTAAAAGGCAGGAGATGACTCTCTGAGCTATGTTAAAAAGATTTAGAGAGACTTGCTCTTATTCAAGATGGCCAGGAGGTTGGTTTTCTTTGTCAATAGAAAGAGTTGCAGAAAGAAATGGATGTGGCCATATGATATTATTGACAATGGCTTCTTTTTTCATTGTGCATAATTCCAAACAGGTATTCCTCATTATAATTACTGTAATTTCCATATCATAATTTCAAATATGCTGAACCAAATAAGAGCAGCCAAGAACCTGGAGGGTTCTAGCGCTATCTCCACTGACAGCTGCTCCATTGCTGCTAGCATTGAGTTTCTTGAAAACTCCATACATTCAAGTTACAGTGGATCCTCACCTTTGACAAGGCACTGTTGACATTTTTTAAGTTGTTGTTGTTTTAAGGAGATACACAGGAATGCAAAGCTTATGTCTCATATTTGTATGTTCCCAAATGAGAAGTTGCTGCCAAGTTCAGTTCATGGATTTGTATTCACTTCATTTTCCGTGTGCAGTCAAGTGTTCCTTGAGATTTTGAGATCCTCAGATTGATCATTATGGAGCTGCATGGGCACATACAAGGCTATGAAGAAGTGTATGTATGATTAAGTTTATAAAGGATTGGTTTAAAATGTGGTAAGAATGAAAGAGGAACAGACAAGACTGCTTTTATCTTGTTTTCACCCACTATAAGAAGAGAGAAGAGTTTAAAGAAGATTACAAATGACAGAAATTGTGAAAAAATCCTATGGACTTTTCAGTTCCCATGAGAATTGTCTTAGTAACATCCCTAGTAATACATTCTTTAGTCGTCTTCTACAGGAAACTTGCAGAGGGAAGGATACAAAGTAAGAAATAAAGTTTTCTCTTGGACTAAAGCAATATATAACTTGATCAATGGCAGTGCTATTGTTTGCTCAATAACACTTCTGGTGCAAATGCATCTTCTTTAGTGGCCATTTCTGCTTTTACATCTTGCAATCAAGGCTTACAGTCTAATGGGAAGGCAGATGCTAAGATGAAGGTAGAGTTAAGGTCTCATACAGATCCTTAGGACTTTCTTTATTCATGTTGTTTGTTGTATTTTGAGTATGTTGAGATAGAGAAATTATTTACACTGAATGGGAAGGAAATTTAGTGATAGGTAAAACATAGATCAAATAAAATATGACTCAAAATAAAGACAGGGTTAAGCATGCACGTGAACAGGCAAGGCCAATCTATGGTAATCTTCCATGTAACAAAAATCCAAAGTGAATTATTGGTTTTACCAATAAAAATAATAAAAACAGTAATAATGGTTTTTTTTGAATCTACTGAATGAGACCAATCACACAACGAAGTATTGTTTCAAAATGTGTAAAATGACAACTGAAAATTATGAGAGACTGACTGTGTGGAGATCGTTCCACACGTGTAAATCCAGCAATGTTTGACCAAGACTTGAAGCAAATGGAAACTATGGGCAACACAGCTTTTGCGTCTCAAAGTGAAATAATGATCTTAATGCGTATGATAAGAATCCTCTAAGAGGAAGGGAGTTCCCCTGATTATGTAATCTTTATTCCACCTTGATATCCACTTTTGTGCATTTTTATTTGGAGTCCTATTAAAAGCAGACCTGAGTACTGAATACTAAAGGTGCAAATAACCCTTGCAAGCCCAAACTCTAGTTTGTACTGGAGTACTAGGGCAAGTACTAGTACTAGGGCAAGCACTTTGCCTTTTCTTTTTTTCTTTTAACATCCACTAGAAATGTATAAAGACGATGTTGACAATAGAGCAAGTCAGATAACATTGACTAACTTAGTCTCACAAATGGAGCAGGTGTGTGCTTAAAACAGGCATGAGTAGCAAGGAAGGTGGAAATTTTTGCTTATATTCTCTATAAATCAGGAAGCAAATTAAGAGTTTATATGAATAAGGAGGCGAAATTAGAGTTTGTTGTGCCCACTGGTTGACAGAGGGCAAAAATCATTCTACTTACAAGAATACCTTTTCTTAAAGTTGTCCTTTGAATTGAATATATTGCTAACATGTCTCTCAGTGTGAGACTGAAGTCATAAGAGTTCAAAAACACAAATAATAAACAGTTTCAACTTAACTAAGAGTGTCAAAAATCAGAATGAAATAAATATACACAGCACAAGTGTAATTCATAGACAGCAAGTACATTTTCCAGTGATACTGTGCTGACTCATGGCTCTTAAGGATCACATTTATTGACTTTCAGCATAACCCAAGCCGTTAAGTTTCACCAAGTGATTCTGAAATCAAGTCCTTTGCTTTAGAAAAGCCTTAAATCCTAATCTCAAGACTGAATGACAGTGATTCCACCACCTTTCCTGTTCTCACTTTGGCTAAGTGCTCTTTCAGCAAAGATTCTGCAGACTGTTTGCATTGACTGGTACTTGTTTTATCATTCAGATGATGCACCCTATGTAATGCAATTTCCAATTAAACCCTAAGCCAAGATAAAACATCTAGCACGGCTCTTCCCTCGCCTTAGCAAAGCCAGGATCACAAGCTGTGCATTACGGTGCGGTTCGATACCAGTTACCAAGATACTCTCATTTTTTTTTCTTTAATTAAAAAAAAAAAACACTTGATGCAGAAGTGTCTAGATAAAGTGCAGAGAGTCTAAATGGCATTGCAGCTGATTTCTTCCAATCAGGATTCTCAGACTGTCATCCCAGATTTGCCTAGCTTCACTTAAGTGCTCTATGCAAAAAGGCTTCTCCCTATTTGAATATTATAAAGCAGGTTTACTTTGTAGTTTCAGGTTAATTTGTAAAAAGATGTGTAAAATAGTAAGAGAAATAGAAAAAATAAATATATAACAAAAAGGCTGCTGTTTGTTTATGGTATTATGCTAGCCCTCTTACTCTGCATCATCTACTTGAGCTGCAGATGACATTTCAAAACAACATTAGGAGGAGAAGTTATTTCTACTCTACTCAGATTGCAGCTGCCCAAGAGCAGTTCAGTCACCACAGGGAACTCCCAGAGCTGATTTAGAAGCGCATGTAAAATAGAGAAGTCTTGCAGATAAAGGAGGGTAATTTTGACCTTGGTGTATCATGAGTAAGACACTAAGCTGGAGGCTGAAGTACAGGAATACACCTATCTCTTGGGAAATCCTGTTTGCGTTGTGATAACACAATAATGTTGAATACAGGTGGAACCTGATAATGGCATAAGACCAAATACAAGGCAGGTATAAGCAGGGTGACATTGCTAAGCAAAGCAAAACACTGCCTACTTTCACCAGATCTGAGTTTTAATTCTGCTGTTTGGTAAGACCTTTCCTGGAACTGTACATCAATTAAATATTCATTCACAAGAAAAAGCTATTTGTGTTTCACAGCAAACAGCTCATGCACAGCTTACAAATGGATACATATATCCTTAATTACTTTCCAACAGCGCTGCTAAACAGTGAGGCCAAACTAAATTTATTTCACGTCAGGGCTGGATATACACTGTCACCTTATCTAATCAGTGCCAGCTGCCTTAAAGCCAGCAACTCAGAAACAAAGAGGCTCCCAAACCAGATAACTCGTGCGAGGCCTCCCTGTCAGAGAAGGGGCCCAGGCTGATTACTGCTCTCCTGCCACACCGAGGCATTCAGGCCACCTGAAACAAAGGGAGTTTTCAGTGCTTCCCCATGGCACACCTAGTTTGTGAAGTAATTACCTCTGACGCATGCATGGCACACAAGGTAAACACTGAGGCCTGTACTGCGTTGGCTAGCAACTCCTCCAAACACTAGTATCATTATAATGCCTTTAAAATAGCAGGTGAACTTCACCTGTCTGCAGCACCCAACTCACGACCTAGGTACTAATGAAGTACCACTTGAACCTTCAAAATAAAGCTGAAGTGCTGCCTAGGAGGTAAACTTAGAGCTCATTTTCTCTTATGCAGAATACAGCCTAGCTTAATGTTTCACTTGCTAATAAGCTGATAATTTTTAAAGCTGATGTGATGATTTTTTTTTGTCTCTTTAATAAAAGACATCTTAAGATGGGGAATAAAAAACCTCTTTGGCTACACATAACATGCAACCTGATGGGCACTTCTGGGCCATTGCTTCATCCGCATGACCTCTCACCAAATGTTAATAACACCCTTCAAACCAGATTTGCTACTCCACTGCTCTGTTTCGATTGTAGAGCACTTACAGGGTGGGAGGAGAAAGATGAAGTGCTGCTGGACTCCAAAACCAGCCAGGTGTTGTGCCCTTCTACCTGGTATGAGCTGAGGTTGAGTATCTGGTGACTCCTGATTTGATGGGTCATGAACTAATTGTTTGACATACTTAACTATCTTGTAGCAGGAAAAATGCCCTAGCTGCAGCAATCAAATGGGTTTCTGTATTCCAAAAGTATTGCAAAAGTATTTCTGTATCCCAAGTTGCAAGTTTCAACAACGCAATTTAGGCTTACAGACATTGCTTTGGATCATTTAGCACAAACATATGGCCATTAGAGACCTTCACGGACTTCCTTGGACTATCTCAGAAGCCAATCCAGATTCCAGTCTGGATGTTAGAGACACCAGGAACTCGAGAACGGAAAACATCTGCTAGACAATGGTGGAACAACTATATTGATCCTAAGGCTACACTGCCTCAGGATGCACACAGGGTATACATCGTTATATGTGGCATTTTCCCATTAGGAAGCGCATTGCCCTGTGTTGCTTTTCCTCTCTGTGGTCTGTTTGCCAGGGCAGATAGATGGTGAGCTCATAGTGTCATCTATGGCCTTATTTAGTGGAGTTCAGTTGTAAGGCCAAAGGATGTTGGCATGGGTTATGTGGTTATGGCAGGGGTTTCACAGAAGGCCACACCAAGTGATTTGGCCCTTTTCAGCGCTTGTGCTGAAATAGAGTCGCCCACAGCACGGTCTTAATTCAGTTCTTCAGGCATGTAGGCTGCGTGCTCTGGGTCTATGGCCTTGAGAGGCTTCTTGCCTGAAGTCTGTGGGGGAATTGGTCTTCGAGGCCTGTTTATGAAAGCCTATGAGAAGGGCTCAGCCTACTCCTTGCAGATACGATTGACCAAGCCTGCAGGAGCAGTTTCACTGCCTAGCCCTCTGTGGCTGCTCCGCAAGGCATCACAGCAACTGTAAGAAGAGTGGAGAGACTGACAGTCCCGAGTCTGGCCACTGATCTATGTTGCCTTCACGTGAGGCCCTGGAAAATACTAGAAGGGCTTTAGAGACAGCAACAAACTTGGGTGTGTGTTTGCAGATCATTCATGAGGTAGAGTAGGAGCTGGACGTCCTTGCTAAGAGCGGCACCGCTGTCGTGCTTCGGGGAGCCCCCTATGCAGTGGTCGTGCCTGGCACAGTTTTAGGGACCTCCCTGAAGCCTGCAGCCCATGGGTGCCACGAAAGCAATGCGCACAGGACTAACTGAACTGTCCTCTTGATTGCAGATCAGCATTTCATCCAAACTCCTTGTCTCTGAGTGCAACCTTCTAGCAGTGCAATATTTTTTCCAGTTGTGTTCAGACTGGTGGGAACTTTCCCAATGCTTTTGACAGATTATCCCGTAAGCTTATGGTACAGCAAGAACACAGTTGTATTGCCATTCCTTGTATTTAGATGTTCTCCTTGGCTGTGCTGGTCACAATAACCTCCACACCACCTATGGCCTGAAATAACTGCTCACTCATCATTGCAGGGGTTTAGCTGTGCTGTATGAATCCAGAGATAAGAAATAATATTCTTTAGATAACAGTGCAAACTCTTGCACAAAGTTCTTGCTATTCTCACAGTTCAGTCTGCACCCTTATTCAAAAAGAAAAAAAAAAAGATAACAAAAACCCCTCTTCCTTTGCTGTCATTATTTTAAAATGGATGTGCAGCAACACTAGTGCAGTGCTTTGGACTTGATAGTGTTACTGTTTCAAATAAGAAAGGCCACCATTTTGCCCTCAGCTGCCAATGTGTAGTATTTGAAACCATCCCTCCTTCTATGCTTCAGGCAGCAGTTAAGTATTGTGTTTCAAATACCACTACATAGCTATGGTGGGTAAATAATGAATTAAGTAAGAAGTGAGGAAAAGTTTTGTTTGCTTTCGCAGGTGTTAAATTTCAGCAGGACAATCTAACTCAAAATCTGAAAACAAAAGCCACTGAAATACCTAAGTGACAACCTAAGTTCCATTTTAGACAAAGGAGGTGATGATCAAAGTTTTATGTCCTGTCTCTAAAATGTCTGTTTATTTTTACCATGGTTTAAAAAATTCTGAGATTTGGGGTTTTATTCTGAGATATGGGTTTTCATTTCAAGTCCAACATTTTTGTTTCAATTTTAATGCACAGGTGCAGCATGTGTTTAAACAATTTATTTCTGTAATGAATTTAAAGAAGCCAATTAAACTTGTGCTTGACATCGCAGTTTTGAAATGTGAATTTAGGTTATTTTCTTGTTCTTCTAGTTACCTGGTTAATATTATACCTAGTTTTTATTATTATATATTTTTCTGAGGAGGAATGCAATGCTATGTACTCAGTACCAAAAGGATTCAAACTCACATCCTATAAGAAAATCAGAAAACTAGGAAAGAGGTAATCAAATCATTTTTAGATCCAGTAATTAATTCTGTGGAACTCAATTCTGGGCAACTCACCTCTAGTGAAACCCTGTTTGTAGAGAGAGGAGAATGAAAGCTGAGTCCTTTCAATGCAAACTAGTGACGCCTGTTAAGCGAGCCCTTCCCACAAGACTCAAACTTTTGAGTCCTGCCTCAATGTCAAAGCCCTTCAGACTATAGACTCCAGGACTAGGCCTGTAACAGAGAGGCCTCACAGAGAAAATTCCAACAGGCGCCCATTGTAATTCTTAATTGGTTACTTTAGATTAGTCTCTCAGCCAACCCTTGTTAATGTGAAGTGATAACCTTGAACTGTGCTCACGGATTAAGTATTACCCAGAGACGTGCACTACCCAAAGACTTGCACGCATCGAGCCCGGGGACAAAAGTCAGAGAGATGCGTTTGCACTTGTGTGAGGTCAGGATCAGACTGAAAACAGAAGAATTACTTCAGTGGAAGGATTATAGTTACTGGTTTACGGGACTGATCAAACATTAGGTTAAGAATCTGTCCATGCCAGTGTGGGAATAGTCAGAGTTTGCAGGCCTGATTCTAGTCATGGAGTTGTCTGATTACTTGTGCAATCTTATCTCAGATTGTGTTTAGCTGCAAGAGGTGAGTCGTGTGTTCTTCAGAAATTCAGATGACATGAATGGGACAGACTGGAAGCTGAGCAGTTACAAAAACCTGAGGAAATCTGTCTTGCATTGTTTAGAAGAACCTGAAGTGGTACTGGGCAGATCAATTGTTGTATTTTATATATTTATAATATTTTTATATTTATAATATTCATATAAAATGAACAATTCCTGTTGCTCATAATTAAAACTCAAGATAAGTGACTATATATTTTTGTTTTCCTGGAAAGAAGCAGAAGAAAAAAGATCTTTAAAATACAACTGATCTTCACACATGATCATTCTCAAGTCTCTGATGCATTTTTTTTCTAATGTGTTCTTTCATATACACAGTAATTTCTGCTGGCTTTCTTATACATACATTTCCCTCGCTCCTCAGGGTAGACTACGTGGACAGTGTTTGGTGGGACCTCTCATGTGAAGGAGGCCACACAAAAGGAAAAACAGTGAGAATGGCAGTAAAAATGAACACACTTCTTGCATCATTAAAGTATTTCCCTTCTCTCTCCTTTTGGGCTCATTATCTGTGCAGCCTTTCCAGCTTGGAGCTGTACTCCATAGCTGGTTCTCAGCCCTCACATGCTGCTCTTCTGGTCCCTCTAAATCCCCTCTGCTCTGCTCTGTTCTGCTTAGCAATTCTTGTAGCTTCCAACCTAAAGCTGCCTTTCCCCACTCCTTCACCCGGCGCCTCCTCTGCTTCCATCACGGCCTATCAGTGGTGATCTTCAAGCCACCCTGCACTTCAGCAACTGGCTCTGTCCCTGCTCCTCTTCAACTTCCACCCCCTGGGTGGCACCTGCAGCTCGGGCCTTCTGCCCTTCCTGCAGGCACCTTGGCATGGGAGGCAGGGAAGGGTGGAGGGGTGCAGCGAGCTCCTAGTAAGGAAACAGGGTGTTAAGGCAGTCAACCTGCCTTGCCTGAAGGAGTGTCTTACCAGGACAACCTGCATCCTGGGAGAAGGAGAGAGGACTGCTCTGAGTTATTGTCCAGATACTAAAACAGCAGCAAGATCTTATGGGACTAGTTTTTTTTCTGTGTAAAATAGTGAAGAAAGCCATTGTCAATGGGTAGGGTGTGTTACGGCATGTACTTTGGGCTGGGAACAGGCTGCCACGACTCACAAGAACCCTCACTGAGCCAGGCCTAGAGGGCAGTACATGCAAGACAGAAAGGGCCTGCTATAGCAACCAGTAAACATTGTGTGATCCTAAGAGCAAAACAAGTCCGTTTTCCTATTTTCAGTGTCTTTTTTTCCCCACTATCAATTATTGAATTAATAAAGCAGTGAGCAGACTGCATCCAGAGGTTTATCCGTAAAGGAAGTCATTTATTGCCTGTTTTACAACAGTGCTGTGTAAACACTTCAGTTGTATTAAGTACTGCATTTTTATGAGAGTAGTGGTACATTCAGGTGAGCAAACACAACACTTCGGAGAAAACAAAATAAACCAAACACTTTTGGTCTAGCCCAAGCCCTCACTGCTACTGGACTGGACTGTGGCCATGTGAAAATATTTTTTTAATAAGGTAAATGAGGAACTGAAAATGATCCCAACATACTGTTTTAAACCCAGTATTTCTATTATTTCCACGTGATTTGGGCTCCATGGAGCTTGAATACAGCATTTGGGAGGACACAGACTTAGTCCAAACTCTCATGAGTTTTAGTTAGTCAGGAACAGGCCTAGAATGGGCACTTGAAAGCAGAGGCGAGAAAGGCAGCCCAAGGGGCCACAGTTAGTTTCCAATGCTAGATTGGACTGATTTCCTACCAGAATATTAAAATACTCTTCAAAAATCAGCACCTTTTATAAATATATCTGTATAAATACACCACAGTACTGTCCTACTGCATCTGCCTCTGTGTAATAGGCAGGTTTCCCCCAGTTGCTGCTCAATGAATCACAGAAAAGGTTTCCAGTTTCATGATTCAAATTTTATTCTCTTCACAGAACTAACAATATTTTTGCAGTGCAGCTGGCCCAGAAGGTGATTGTATTGGCAAGAGCCTCTCCTGATTTGCAATGTTCCTTGGCCTGTCTGCATTATTTTATGGGACCCAGCAGCATGGCCTTTATCTAATTTTTAGACTGTTGACTTGAGGTCATCCTTGAAAGCATATTCCTCCAGAATTCAACGAAGTTACATTATATGATTAACTCTGTGTATGTGCTTAGGAATCTGGCTGAATCAGAGCATGGGTCCAGCAGGTATTCCCATGCATGCTCAAGGATAACAGACTAATCCAGGCAGACACAACTGACAGACAAGTTCTAGGGCCTACCATTTTTACTAAAAGCCATTTTCATCTATAACATTTGTAGAACCATTTCTGTATGGTGCCTGTATATCCGAAGTCACTATGCCATGCACGCAGCCCTGCTTCCTTGCAGGCCGGGGATCTTCAAACTTCTGCTACCCTCCCGCATTGCAGCGCGTTCCCTCCCCTCACGAGCATGCATACAGAATGTCCTTTATCCTCCCTTCTACAAAATTGTGTATCGTTTCCCTGACCTCTGGACCTCATATTTGCATGATAAAAGGTGCAGTTATTTTCCTACACAACAGGATTTCCAAAAGCAGCAAGATTGGCTTCACAAACAATTTCTCAGACTCTCATTAGGTTGCCAAGAATGTGGTCAGTCTGGTAAGAAATGTTTGTGTGTGGTGAATTCATTTTATTTAAGTACTCCTTAACACCGCTCTTTTAAAAAAGACCCTTCTGAATGTAAAGGCAGAGCCTACTGCTCTCTCTGCCCTTCCTGTGCTTTACTAGCTGCTTTAATGAAGCGGGTACAAATTATATTTATATGATTGATCATGAAAATCTGTGCAATTGCAAGCTAATATTAGCACCTTTCATGACTATAGTAACCATCCCAAACTTTACTCAGTTACAAACTGTTCTTTAACAATTACAGTTTATTCTCTGTGATTCTGGAGGCTGAGAAAACTCTGGGCAGCGGATTGCATCAGTGATCAGGACATTGGCAAGCGAAATGTCGAGCTAAACAATTTTTAAACACTGTGCACAGATCCTGCGTTGCCCTGGTGTATGAGAGTCTCTGTTATGTCTTTGATTTGCGCTGGTGGTGAAACTGTTGGCTCCACTAATCCTTATTGACAGTGTGTACAGGTAGACCCATGGAATTCAGAAACACAAATCAACCTCACCACTAACAAAGCAGTTCAGCCATTTTAACATTGGGAAAACACTGGCATTTTACTTTTGCCATAGGTTTTGATTCAGTTCTCAGGAAAGTCAGTAAGAGCCTGGAGTCTCTCTATTTGCTGCAATGATAGGTATAGACAATATTTATTTTCCACCTATCAGCCCAAGTAGTCAACTAGATCAGCCCATTTATCCAAGGCAGTAAATCTGTTGCATCCAAGTGTTATTTTGTGAGATCATAACTGACTAGCTCACACAGAATCCCAGAATGCTTGAGGTTGGAAGGGGCCTCCAGAGATCATCTAGTCCAATCCCCCCTATTCCAGCAGGGACACCCAGAGCACGGGGCACAGGGCGGCATCCAGGCGGTTTTGGAAGATCATAAGAGAAGGAGACTCCACAGCCTCCCTGGGCAGCCTGTGCCAGGGCTCTGGCACCCTCACAGTGAAGAAGTTCTTCCTCACATGGAGGTGGAACTGCCTGTGTTGCAACTTGTACCCATTGCCCCTTGTCCTGTCACTGGCCCCTTCCTCCCTACATTCCCCCTTCAAGTCCCCTCTCAATCTTCTCCAGGCTCAACTGGTCCAACTCACTTAGTCCTTTCCCAAACCACAGAGGCAAGGAATTCCCAAATTTTATTTTCTAAGTATCATCATCATGAACAGAAGTTTGAAATGCTTTGTCTGTAGCACACAGTTGCATATGACTTGTATTACTGGTGGCCCAGATGTGACAGCCCAGGAGCTGCCACACTACGGAATATTGCAATGCCTGAACAAGAAGCCTTCTGAAAGAAGGGTTTTTTTTTAATGAATTACATAGATTATGCAGATTCTTGAAATAAAGGCTTTATTTCTTCCAACAAGACTTAATATTTAAAGTGAATATACCCTAAACAGGTGCATAAAAAACTATTGTCAGGATAGCTTTTTAGAAATCACAAAGAACCAACGAGTAACATAATCTTTACTTTAAATAACTCAATGCTTTTGAGAATAAGTCTAGTTTTCTCAAGCATGAAATAAATAGGTTCTGAAATCCTATGACAGAGACTGGGCAAATAGGAGCAGCTTGTGCCAAGCTCAAGTATCACGTTGTAACTCCACTTGCCAAGAAGTGGGTCTGAATCAGGAAATGGCATGAAGTGAACCAGTCAAAAGTCCAACTAATTAATATTTTACTATACCTATCAGCAGACAAGACTGTGAAAGTCCTTTCCCATCCAAGTGTTTAACATGTGATAGGCCTAAAACCTGGCAGAAACTTTCCAGGAGTCTTTTGTCTCTAGCTTCAGAATAATGTAAGTCTTGACTGCAGAGACAAATTCCTCTGGGAAAGAACAGCTGATGCAGAGGAGTGCCATGAGGCCATTCCAGTAGGCTGTTGCATTTCTATCCCTCTTTGACTGCCAGAACATATTCTGGCCATGGAAAACTGAGGATTCCCTGCTCTATCCATCTCCATGGGGCATGAGTGCAGCATCTGCCTAGGAATATCATGGCAGAACTCCCAAGGATGGTGATTCCTGCAGGTCATAAGGGAGGCAAACAACATGGTGTGGGGAGCCTTGTGCCCAGCTGTCCAAGCCAACACTGGCAGTAGTGGCTTTGTCACAACACCCTCCTCATTGGACAGTGTTGTTTCAGCTGGAGAGGCCTCCACTTCAGCCCCTGGCATCGCCTCTCCTTGCAGCACGTGCAGCAATGAGCTTTGCCCGACTCCTGAGCCAGGGCAAGGTGGCAACCTCCTCTTCACACTTTCCCTGCAGTCTTTGGCCTTGACCTCATCTGGATGGTGATGAGCGACCAGCCAGATGGGCGGCGACAGCAGGAATTGCAGCCACCAAAACAATGCACCTCAACCACAACCACTAATCACGTCTATAAACACCACGTATGGAACTGACACGGGCTTTGGGGCCCAGGTGTCCTGCAGGCAGGATTTGAGTTGTGCGGGGCCCTGATAACGTATTGAGCCCATTTGTCAACTGTGCTTGGTGCCAAAAACAAATCCTCAGCGACCCGATCCATAGGATTCCAGGGAACCGCTGCACTGGTGGAGCCTCCACATGGCGCCGCCATCTCGGGCACGCAGCCCGGGGGGCTGAGGCACGATCTCCCTCAGCGCAGCGGGGCCGCCGGCAGCGCCCGCCGCCGGGAGCGGCCGCAGAGGCGGTGGCGGTGCCGCCGGGCACGGCGCCTCGCCTGGCTCGGCCTCCCCGGGCACGGCGCCCCCGCCGCCCCGCCGCCCTGGGGGCCCCACTGCGCCTGCGCGCAGCTCCCGCC